>JASDQU010753227.1:0-24364 GCA_032191745.1 Picea mariana | reverse complement strand
GTGGATGATGCATGTGTTTCGATCAAGATTCAGAAGATTGCAGGTAATTGTTAATTAATTGATTCATTTTTTTCACGAAATTGAAATGGACATTTGTTGAGATTATTATAAATTAATGGATAACATGTTTCTGCATGAAACAATGTTTTCTATAGAAACTTAAATGACAAAGCATTAGAGTTGTTTGGCCCACCATTCACACACAGTGGAATGGCCAAGATAGAAAAAAGAAAGATGATTTAATAGATCACATGGTAAACTTGTTCGACAACACTTTCAACAAGAAAGTGGTTACAAAGTTAGTTGACGAGAATTTAAAATATACCAAGGCCCAATATAGGGAGAAATTGCAAATAGACCTCAAGCATGAGCGCCCTCCCATGGTTCCAAAGAAAGAGTGGAAGGAGTTAATAGAGGATGCAAAGGAGAATTTGTTTATAAAACAAGGACGACAACCACAAGATGGTCAAGCAAGGTACAACACATGTCATATTATCAGTGAAATATGATCATTTATGTTTTTCTTTCCTGTTTTAAGTAACAATTCCGATATCTAATTTTTTTCAAAAATTCTATATGTAGGCTACCAAACACCTCCAAAGCAACAAAGGCTAGAGTGGAAAAACACAACTAGCATAAACTAGGCCAGGGTGGCTATGGAAAACTAAAATCCTGAATAGTAAGATTTAAATGATTAATTGTGGTTAACATTTATTTAACAATAGTGAACAAATATATGTTTTTGTTATTGATATTTTTAATGGTGTTATGCATTGCAGTTAATATGTTTGATGCTGCTGCCACCGAGGAGGACATAAATCTTGGTTACAAGCATGGTTTTAAAAGTGTGATTGAATATAGAAAAATCTTGGGCCAGACTCCTATCTCCCCAGCCACGCAGGTAAATCAAATGAATAAGGAAACTGTAGTAGCATGCTTGTAAAGTCTATTCATATTTTATTATATCACCCTTAACTAAGTATTTATGTTTGTTTTCAAGCAACAATGCTACCGCGGTAGTGAATCCAGCGGTATTCAACAAACACTGTGTCATACAAGGGTGCACGTGTCCAGTGATAGTGTAGAGTAGAGTACCCATTCCAGTATGTATGCTTCAGAATTAGAAATATTTACTGTGATTGTAGATATTTATTTCATGACTTATATATTATCTTCTCAAAATTGAAGAGCATGTAAATCAGGAGGGTGAAATGTGAGAGCAACCAAGTGGACAAGAAATTAATGCACTAACTATCGCAACTACAGAGACAGGTAAAGAGAAATAGTGTAATGTTCATCAAAATAATGAATTAGTTATTTCAATTATATTTCAACATATCGATATGATCATTTTCATTGTTCCAGTTCACGACCCTAAACAGATGTCAGCTAACCCTTCTCAGCAATGTACCAGAAGTATGGTACATGAGCGCACACAAACAATAGAAGGACAGGGCACACAAAATACAATGTCCTTGGATGATTATGATACCCCAATTTTCAATTTTATGAATGTAAAAAAACATAAATCAAAGAAAAAGTAGATGTATAAATTCATGACTTGTATTTGGATCTTTATCAATGTTTATATGTTCATATGTTTTGATAACTATCCTAGTTATGCATGAATGTCTATATGTTTTCCATGTAAAGAAAATCATGTGTTGGGTATGGGGAATTAAGAGAGATGTGAGGGGGGGAGGGGCCATATGAGATTCCACCTTCATGTGGTTGGCCCTATTCAATAGAGAATAACCTATTCTCAAAACAAAGAGAATCTCATTAAGGTATGAGAAAACTTAATTTTTTTCTAGAGAATTTTACATAACTAAATGCATGCTTATTTGCTTATTAATTATTTACTCATACAAAAAATTTGTCTTTTATGATTCATGCAATTCTTGGTGATGGAAATGCATCTCCTGGACAACTCTTATCAAGTTGTATGGGCTAATGGATCTGGTGAAAGGACAATGAAAAGGTAAGGGTTTTGACATGTTTTTAAAAGTAGGCTTTATACTAGTAAAAGTTCACAATCCTCATGAATATGTAGATATTGATATATATGCCAAGTTCCATGTGGTATTTTTATTGTCTAATTTATTTGTCAAATTTAATGTGTAGATATTGCATATATGCCAATATCCATGTGGCGTTTTTATTGTCTAATTTATTTGTCCAATTTAATGTGTAGGTGGTTTTATAGTACATCGAGTGTACACTCTTTACCTAGCTCAAATTTCAACTACAAATCAAGAACCCTAAAGAGGTGTTTTAAATATAATTTTTGTTTACTTGTATTTTTTTTAATAAATAAGTATAACTGTTTTAGAGAACTCCCATATACCAAGTCTTTATCCATATCCACATTGTGGAAAATAAATTAGAAAAGATCCCTCACTTCATTCATTTCCATAATCCTAACCTTATTGATATCCCTAGTCCAAATCCTAGTTCCTATTAAACAATGCATGAGGCTAATCCCAATAATCTAGACCCCTCCTCTCATCCCACATGTTAGTGCAAGTATTATAAGGCTCCAAATGACACTACTACAAAATGCTTATTCTTATAATAATAATTCAAATCCAAATCCTTGTACATAGATGAGAAATCCCTTGATGATCCTAAGGTACACCAATATTTGGACACTTCTCCCCAACAAAAAATAGTCCCTATTCCAAACTCTATTGAAAAAGATCCCTCATTACTCATAATGATGAATGAAATTTATTCCCCTCTCTAAGTCTCCTTTTTACTCATAATTGTTAGATCAAAGACCAACTTGCCACTATAATCCTTGACAATTGTAACCAAAATAATCGCATTTTCCATCACTCCTCACCCCTCTCCTTATCATTGGGGCTTTGTACAATAGGACGGAACTCATCTTCTCATTAATAAACATTGTGGAGGCACCCTTGTGATAGGGATTTTTTAAGAGAATGTTGAATGTTATTTATCTCCCCTTGATTACTCTAATTTACTCTTGAACATATCATATGAAAAACAATGAAATGATTTGTAAGATGTCCATTGAAATACGTATCAACTCTTTAAAGATAACAAAACCTATGAACTCATCTTTATTGCAATACCCTTTCCATGTAATGATGTGACCAAGACATCCTACATAAATATCTTTCTCTCTTAGTTGTAACTCACATCCAACCATTTCATATGGTTTCACTTTCTTTCTTCCACACATTCCAAATGATACCTTCTCATCCTTCTACCCAATCAAAAACAATGAAATTATTTATAAGATGCTCATTGCAATACTTATCAACTCTATAAAGATGACAAAAACTATGAAATCACCTCTTGCAATACCTCTTACTTATAATGTTAAGACCCAACATAATACATAACTACCTTTCTCTCTCACTTTTACATCACATCAATCCATCTCATCTCATATGGTTTCATTGTCCCTCTTCCAAACTCTCTCAATAATACATTCTCATCCTTCTACCTGGGTGCACTCTCACTCTGCTATTCTCATTCTAAATCCCAAACCTCCCCAATGATTTTTAACTCGATATTTTTTTCTACCACACACGAATTAACAAAATACATATATGATCTATTATACCTAGTTCCATAATTGTTTGCCCTTGTCCTCTTGCTGGCTACAACAATGAGGTAGCCCCTTATTATTATATGCCTTCTCTTTTCCTTATCTTTCCATTAGTTGTCAAAATCATCATTTGCTAGTTGAATGAAGCCTTGTTCCTATTTGGAGTTTTTTTGGGCTAGCTTAGACTTCCCATTATCAACTCTAGCCACTTCTTACCTGGTAGCACCCAATATTACCTAGTTCTGCCCGTGTCTTGTTCCTCTCCTAGTGTTCCATGCTCTCCTACATACTCTTCCTCTTTTCATAGTCCTTCAAATGCTTGGGGAAAGTATTACCTCTCCTCCTTAGCTCTTCTTCCTTAAACCCCTTTTTCTCCATTTTTATTTGGTCATAATATCGATGGGTCCCTTCTAGGTCATTATCTCAAGAAAGACCCTACTTGAGATAACCTCTACCTAGTTAGGATAAACTATCACTTCTTTGGTCAGTTTTCCAAGATGTCCCCCTTAATGGTCACATTCCATAGCTTGCAACTATGGAGCCCCTCCCAATGGTGACATCATATCTTCCTTTGATCCTCTCTCCTCCACTGGTACCATTGGTATTTTTCACCTCTACGCTTGCATTGAACTTAGGTTGATGCATGTCGCCTCCTACGCTTGCATAAAATACCCCATTGATGTATGCCACCTCTCATTATTGCACTAAATCTAGGCTATCATGTGTTATTTTTGTGCTTTTGATGACTCTATATTACTATTTTATGATGCCTATTATGCTCACACTCTCCAGATTATCGTATGTCACACGGGACTCATGCTATGTCCTTGACTAGTGTATGGTGCCTTAATGACTACATAAATCCTAGAACAATGAATGTCATTTGTTACGCTCACTTTAACTCCAAGTTGCCATATGTCACATTTATTCTTATGATAACCCTATATTAGAGTGTGTTTCCTCTCTCGCTCATGTTCACTCTTAGTCGATTTATGTCAATTCACACCTTTTTCCAAAGTCATGCCAGTGTCATCAACTTCTTTCTCTTGGCTTTGTTAAAACTACCCTAAAACCACAACCTCCCATATTTACCTTTCCATATATCCTCCATCCTTTACATAAGAGATCATGTTTCTAATCCTACCTCACTTGTGGTAAGATGCCAACCTCTATGATGTAGGTATCTAGCTAAACATGTTCATACACCATCCTACATCACGTATAAGTAAGTGGAAGTATCTCCTTGTCACTCTTAATCTTATCAATGATTTTATAGTTGAGATGTTATTATTATTGTTAGACTCACTCATGGTTTACTTACATGTTCTAGTTATTGTTCCATTAATATAGTAATTAGAAATTACTCATCTCTAATCTCCTAATTTAGCCATTGCATCATTTACATGATAGTTAGGATTATTTCTTTTTATTTCATTATTTACATTTCATAGTTTAGTTTCTATCATTCTTATGAAGTGATTAAATTCGCTTGTTCCCCCATGTCAAAATTGTGTGTTTAACATGCAATGTTTGTCTACCAATCTTTCTTTATCATTTGTCTTCTACTTGCCTAACATTACACTAATCCACATGGCACACCTTGTAGTTTTACCTTACACTAATTCTCAAGGCATAGGGGTCTTCACATGTACCATGGGATATATAGGGCTAGTTGATGGAGGATTCCCTCACAACAACAATGTATCTCGTTTACATTGCAAAGACCCTCATATTACCCCTATATAATTTCTTGCATTGCTCATTCTTTGCATATTGCTATTATTCGCATCTTATGGATAGAAGTTCCTATAAGGTGAGGTAAAATGTATAGAATCTCATATGTTCATAAATTATCTAGCACTCATTATTTGGTTACTAATTCCCTTCAATCCTCCCTAGCTCATTATAAATCTCTCTAGGATCACCATCAAGGCTTTGTCTAGTTTCAAATTGGTGATTTTTGGGGTACGAAAAAGGTACAAATATCTTCCCTTTTCCCACAGTTCATGATATGATTTTGATTGATTCTTTAGATAGTTAAGGATAGATAGGAAATAATATGATTAATATGTCTCTTAGGGTTGTTATTAAAGTTTTATTAAATAGATTCTAATTTACGATTGGAATGGTTTGATTTTGTTGCAGAATTGGATAAATAACTGTCAGATATAACCAAAGAGATTTTGGCTATGCGCAAGCTATTGAAGGTTGAAGACTTTTTAGTTGCAAAGCAGTTTGAAGATAATGCATTTTCTATATTGTAATTTTATAATAGTAAAGAAATCCTGAGGATCTTTTGATCCTCAGGATAGCTTGATTTACCCAAACTATTGTAAAATATAAGAGGGTAATAGATCCAGAACAAAGGAAGAAAAAAGGCATTCAAGTAATTAGATTCAGAACTGTTCTGCACAAGCAGTTTTTGTAAATGTTTTACCAGCCATGGAATCAATGAAAGTTTTGAGTGTTTTTATCATTCCTGTGCTCTGAGTTTCTCGTAGCAGTACTTCTAAAGATCGAGGGCCCAGTTTGAAGGAGCTACCGTGTCATTCTGTAATTGTATCAGTTCGAATTTTGATTTCTATTCTGTGATTCAGATCTCTTTTACAATAGCCAAGGATAAATGCATAAGTGTGTTAATGATTTTATGATTGTTTACATATAGAAGATAGAAATTTCCCTCAAGTATTAATGATTGTCATTATGATTTCCATTTCTGAAGTTATTGCTTGACAGTTCCTCACATTTTCATCTGTGCTATTCATTTTCCTCAGATTTATGATTGTTGTTCCTTTCAGTTAAAGTTGCAATAGTTGTTCCTTTCTGCTAAAGTTACAATAGTTGTTCCTTTCGGAAAAGTTACATTAGTTGTCTCTTCTGATTAGATTACAATTGTTGTTTCTTTCTGTAGATAGAGTAATTTGTCATTTCCTTTCCAGTAATAAGAATTCATAATTGATAGTTAATTTTGCAAGTCCTTAGTTAGATTCAATTACTGCTTTCTAGTTAAGTAAATTCAATAGATTAATTAGTTCCTTTCCATTTCATGGCATCTTAGTAATTAGATTTCAATTCCATTTAGCTCTTAGAATCTTTGGTGAACGTTTGAGGAACTTGATTGTTGATGAACTCATATTTGGTTTAGCTACACGATTTTAGGCTACCTGCATAGACTTTGTTGATATTCTTGAGATAAAAGATGAATCTCCAGGTTGATAAATTAATGTTAAACTAAGGTTGTTTTTAGGACATCTTTAGACACCAACATTTTGGCGTCGTTTCCAGGGAGAATGTCAAAGGTAGCATAGGTTGTGCCTCTGGAGGACCAGGTATTCAAGACAGAAGGTATGAACCTACGCAGGTAATAAGTAAAATTCTTATGCCAATGCTTACCTCCAATTGACACTAAAGAGGCTTCCCAGGTGCTTTCTTTTGTTGAAATTTATTTTGTTGTTGTGTGAAGTGTGTATGACTAGAAAAAAGGATCTTGAAAAACCAAAACCCCCACCAAAAATTACCAAAACCCAGGGTCCAGTGATCCCTAGAAGAAGCACTTTCATAGACGAAATCATCAAAAAGGGTGAATCTCAAGCTTCGGTTGGACCTAGGAAAGGACCCACTCAAATCCATCAGGAAACAATTTCACCAGCTACGGCCCATGTTGAGATTCATAGAAAAACTAAAGGGACTGAGTAGAGCTTTCAGAATATAGATCTCCCACTGCTCAACCCCTCAGAAGAGGGAAGCTCTAATAATTTGGAGGAGGGAATAGGAGAAACTAGCGGGGTTGCCAAGGCATACCCACCACCACCACCACTTGATCCTGAGTCTCCTGCAAAATAAGAAGGCACATCCAAAATCCCAGATAAAGGAAGTGCATTCAAACTCCTTGGAAGACCAAATAATCAACAATTTCAAATAGAATACCCGGATCAAGAACCTTCTGAAAATTTTTGGCACATTTTCGATCAAATGGCACAAGCAAATCAACAACAACCCCAAACCTCCACATTGGAGTATCCAATAGTTGATCCAATTTCCAATGCCCCCATGAAAGCAATCCCCTTACAGAACCTGCCAACCTTCCATGGAATGATTTCAGAAGACCCGGATGCATTCCTATTTGAATTTGATGTCCTATGTAGAGGGGACGATTACACCTCTGAACCCCCAAAATTAAAACTATTCTTCTCTACCTTGAAGGGAGCAGCCCTACGCTGGTTCATGGGATTGGGAGGTGGAACCATCGATTCATGGGACCAGATGAAACAAACCTTCTTGTTAAAATATCAGGATTATTGCAGAACCAGAGACCTAAAAGATGAAATCTTTCAAATGACTGCGAAAGAAAATGAATCATTAGAACAATATGTCGAAAGATTTTAGTATAATTTGCAAAGATCACCCGATGGTATATTACCAGGTGAAGTACTCAAAGAAACTCTGATCAAAGGTATGAGAGATGAATGGGTAGAAACATTGAATTTAATGGGGAAAGGTGGCATTTATTAGGAAACTTATGAATATATTGTTCTATTGTGTATCAGGTGCTCATGAGAAAGTACACGGACCAGGTCAAGAATGCAGACATCCCTCACAAGAAATAACAATATCTCCAGTGGGGGTGTTACACGAGTTGAAGACAGTAATCTCCTAGAAAAATTTAAAACATATATTTTGAGCACTCTGACTACACAATTGGATGTATTGAAGGTCAAACAAAAAAAGGTAGAGGCAGAGTATACCTTGGCTATATTTTTCCATAGGTGCAGAAAGAAACATGGACCAAGGGAATGCCCCTTGGATATAGTTTAGGTTTGTGCTATTTGCGCCAAGGATCACGACACAAAGGAATGCCCATCACTCCCTGGATTGAAAGTTGTATTCAAAGAAGCAGAAGAGGAAACAAAACCATTATATCTGATGGCTCAGCACCATTAGTGGTACTCCTGGCCTCAAAATACATTTTAGAACCCTTCCTCTTTCTTTCCTAGACAGTACAATCAACAGCAGAATCCTGGACAGTATAATCAACAACAGAATTTTGGCAGCACATGGCAGGGTCAGCCATTTACTAATCAGCACTGGCAGCCCTAGCAGTACCCACCTACAATTCCTACATAGCCAAACTAGCCTGCTACAAACCCCAACTGGAAAAATCAACCAACTACAAGTTCCAATTGGCCAAATTCACAATACCCCACCTCATCCTGGAAAAATTTGAATAATACCTACCCTCCACAATGGCCTAACTCGACTGCCCAAAACCCAAATTGGAACCAGAACTGGCAGCGCCCCATGGGGATGAATAACCAAGCTATGGGGATGACCTCTCAAACCCAACCTTTGTTACAAACTCCACTCACATTGCCCCAATCATAATTGTGCCCTCAATCACCTGCCCAACCCCACCCAAATCCCAATAACAGACCAGCTCAGCTCGTCCAAATTATGGAAAGTGGGGAAGGGGAAATCAATTCAATAGGGTGCAATGAACTTCAGTTAAGATCAGGGCACATCATCTCTCCCTAACAAAATGACGTTCCCTAAGAATAGGGGAATGAAAAACAACCAGCAATAACACCCTCGACTGTGGTAATAACAAAAGAAACAAGCAAGGGAGGAACACATTCGAATCACAAGACTCTAATAGGGATGCAATTCCCTCCCCTCCGTTCCTCGAAAGACTGATGATAGTGAAACCCACCATATATCCCGACTTCGACATTGTAGGGGAACTCAGGAATTTATACATCAAAATTCCACTCCTACAATCCCTGCAAGACATACCGATCTACGCAAATACAATCAAGGAGCTATGTGGGAGGAAGCCCATCAAAAAAATAAAAAATTCATCATCAACAGTTCATGTAGTGGGAGCCTTATCTGATCAAATTTTGGTTAGAGAAACACCAGTTAAATATGCAGATCCGGGGAACCCCATAGTAACAGTTTAGATTTAGGGCTATTCCTTTCCAAATACACTAGTTGATTGGGGGGTGGCCATCAATATTCTAACTATGGAAACCTACAATGCCCTGGGTCTTCACTCTTTCGACCCAACCCTGATTATGTTGCAATTGGTCGATCGATCAGTGGTCAAACCACTTGGAACACTACATGATATAGACATTTCAGTTGATTCTTGGGAATATCCCACAGATTTTCTCATCATCAACCCAAAAAGTGGACTTGAAGGGAATCCATTGATATTGGGCAGACTATGGCTCACGATAGCTGATGCATACATAGGCTTCCGATCGGGTACAATGACAATTGCTAGAGGAGGGGTTACAAGGAATCTCATCTTATATCCTCCAGCCAAACCTAGTCCAACGATTGTACACCCGCAATTGCCACCACCACTATATCTTGAGAAGGATCTGCGTGCCCCACTAACGATGGAAGAAGCCCTCAAGCACAAGAATTAGCTAGAGGATGATGTAATAAGTGGGTTTATTAACAACCCAACCATTGTAAGTAACCCAACATGCCAGATGCTCCAAGCTGTTCTAGACTGTGAAGCACAAGGAGACCCACTGGAAGATTTAATGGAGCAACAAATTCCGACTGCCACTGTTCACAACAGAAAAACCGTTGAGATCGCACCAGGGAAGTCTCTGAACATTAATGCCAACCTAGAAGAGCAGCAACAACAAAATCTAATCCAAACTCTCTCTAAATACCAACAATTTTTTTCCTGGGAGTACTCTGATATGAAAGGTATTGATCCACAACTCTGCGCACACCACATTTATATTGAGAAATATGTATGACCTATCTGACAACCGCAAAGAATATTGAACCCCCACCTCAGAGATATTGTTAAATAAGAGCTACAAAAGTTGTTGGACACAGATTTTATATACCCTATCTCAGATAGTCGATGGGTTTCCCCATTAGTCATCATCCCAAAGAAAAACGGGAAGTGGTGAATCTGTGTTGATTACAGGGAACTAAACAAAGCTATTCAAAAAGATCATTTTCCATTACCTTTCATCGATCAGGTCCTAGATACCTTGGCAGGGAAGAAATTCTTCTCTTTCCTAGATGGTTTTAGTGGCTACAATCAAATCTAGATTACCCCAAAAGATCAAGATAAAATGACATTCACATGTCCCTGGGGTACCTTTGCCTACAAAGTATTGCCCTTCGGACTTTGTAACACTCCAGCTACATTCCAAAGGGACATTCTAAGAATATTCAGTGATCTGATTAGCGAAGGGCTTGAAGTCTACATGGATTATTTCACCTCGTACGGCGACAAATTCAATCAAGACTTGAATAATATGGAGAAGGTATTGGAACGGTGCATCGCTACCAGGTTATGTTTAAGCCACGAAAAATGTCACATGATGATGACAAAAGGTGTGGTATGAGGGCATTACATTTCTGCAAATGGAATTAGATTAGACCTATCAAAAATTGAGGTAATTCTTAATCTACCTACTCCACACACACAAACTGAGGTACATAGTTTCCTTGGTGCTTCAGGATACTATCGCAGATTTATGCCAAATTTTTTAAAAACCATTGCACCTTTACATGCTTTGATAGGGAATGTAGAATTTCAATGGTCTGAAAATGCGATGTGGCTTTTGTAGGACTCAAGAAACTGATCTCAACAATGCCAGTGTTGAGGGGACCTAATTGGAAAATACCATTTCAAATTTCCACCGACACCTCAGACATTGTCATAGGCGTTGTTTTGGGACAGAAAGAAGAAAAGAAACCCTACGCCATTTATTTCATTAGCAAGAATCTAACTCCAGTCAAACTTAATTATATAGTAACAGAGAAAGAGTTCTTAGCTGTTATACATGCCATCAATAAATTTCGTCATTATATAACAAGCTATCCAATTATCCTGTATACTGATCATTCTGTCATTAGATATCTAGCTAATAAACCAATTACTAATGGACGGGTCACTCGATGGTTGTTATTATTGCAGGAATTTGATATCACCATCAAAGATCGACTTGGGAGAGAAAATCTTGTCATAGACTTCCTGTCCCGATTCCTAAAAACAGACAACTCATTAACAACTGAGGATCAATTCCCAGATGAGCATCTATTTGTTGTTGACACAAAACCACCTTGGTACATTGATGTAGCAAACTATCTAGCAGCAGGAAGATTACCAACACATTTATCATCAAAGGAAAGATGACTGATTGTCCAGCGTAGCGCACGATTCACTCGGATCAGTGGATATATTTTCCACACAGGATTTGATCTCCATATCCGGCGATGCGTACGAGAGGACGAAATCTATGACATACTGAAAGCAGGACATGTGAGCCCTGCGGGGGGAATTTTTTAGACCACAGGACTGGACATAAAATCTTACAGATGGGCTATTATTGGCCCTCAATATTCGAAGATGCCAAGAAATATGTCCAGACATGCGACAGTTGTCAGCGGATAGGGAAACCAGGTCAGGTTGATGAAATGCCCTTGAAAAGACAACTAGTTGTAAAACCATCTGAAATATGGGCGTTGGACTTCGTCGGCCCCTATAACCCAAATTCAAATCAAAAGGCCTATATTCTTGTTGCAACAGACTAAATGACCAAATAGGTAGAGGCAGAATATTTACCAAATGCAACAGAAGAAGTAGTCATCAAATTCCTTTTCAAATTGTTTGTATGGTATGGACTACCCAGAGAAATAATTACTGATGGAGGGTCACAATTTACAGGCCAAAGAATCACAGCCACCCTGGACAACAATCACATCAAGCACAAATTTACTTCTCCATACCACCCATAAGCAAACGGGTAGGTAGAAAGCACCAATAAGGTCCTAGAGGCAATTATGAGGAAGAATGTCTCAACAAACCGACAGAATTGGGCTACTGAGCTCCCAAATTCCTTATGGGCTTATCATACAACCTGGCATAACACCACTGGATACTCTCCTTACCATCTAGTCTATGGTAAAGAACCCATCTTTTCAATAGAATTCGAGATCAAGACCCTAAGAATGGCCCAAGAAATTGAACTAAATCTTACAGAAGCACATAAACGACACCTTCAGAGACTCAACGAATTGGATGAAGCATGATTGTCTGTTGTGGAGAACACAGTTGTTATCCAGCGATAGAGAGAAACCTGGGACGACAAGCATATCAAGAAGAAATCATTCAAGAAAGGTGATTGGGTACTCCTCTATGATTCCAGATTTTAGGACTTTCCTGGGAAATTACAGACACGATGGCTAGGGCCATATAAAATTAATGAATTCTATGATAATGGCATGGTTACTTTGAGCACCATCGATGGGTCTAGATCACCCTTTCTGGTCAATGGACATCCGCTGCGACTTTGCCACCAGCCACCTTCAAAATATTCTTTCTACCAAGAAGTAAGTAAAGACCCTATGGTGCAAATTTTGGTTGGCTGGGAAGGTAAGCCAACCACCCCAACTCCATAAATGATGTAGTCTGTTTATATTGTATATACTGCACATAGTTTTCCAACTGAGTGGTTAGTTTTTATTTGTTTTATAAAAATTCATCTAGGAAACAAGAATCAGGACAGATAACTACAATTAGCACCTTCTTCTATTCCATACTCCCATTTTGTTTTATCATACAGACTCTGTCTTTTACATGATCATGATGATGTTGTTACTTTCTCACACGCCTACTGTTCCTTTTTTTTGAATGGAACAATTGTTGTTCCTTTCTCACGCGCCTGTTGTTCCTTTTTTTGAATGGAACAATTGTTGTTCCTTTCTCGCATGCATGTTGTTCCTTTTTGAACAGAACAATTGTTGTTCCTTTCTCGCGCACCTGCTATCTTTTTTCTGAACCAATTGTTGTTCCTTTCTCGCGCGCATGTTGTTCCCTTTTGAACGGAACAACTGTTGTTCCCTTTCTTGAGCACCTATTGTTTCCTTTTGAATGGAAAAACTGTTGTTCCTTTCTTACATGCCTGTTGTTCCTTTTTTAACGAAACAACTGTCGTTCCCTTTTCACGCACCTGATGTTCCTTTTGAACAAGAACAATTGTTGTTCCTTTTCGCGCGATCGTCGTTCCCTTCTTTATCATTCAAACACTAGCCATTCCTCCGTAAGTGCGGCTTTCATCAAATAATGTTCACCAACACTGCCTCTAATCATCATTACAATGATCTGTCATTATTTTGTGAATGGTCCCACACACCTTATCAAAAAAAAAAAAAATCATGGAATAACCTCTCCGAAATATATTAAACCTTGTTCATAATCAATCACCACCATAAGTTGTTTATTTTCCTTATATATACAAATATACCTGAATGATATTCTGCCTCTATATTATAAGGGGTCTTTAGCACACTTTTACTTGGCATCTTTACACTTACTTATACCATCCCTTACTCTTAAGGAGCAGATGATCCTCCCTTAAAAAAATAATAATAATATATATATATATATATATATATATACAATAAAATTTTCCCATAAAGAACAAGGGGTCTCATCATGAGACAACCTACCACGATCATAGGATACTAACCTAAGTGACATTCCCACTATGGCTACCACACCAGGGCTATGGCCTTTGACATTTTATTTTGTCAAAGGACAAGAGGTCTCATCACAAGTTGGCTTGTTCACTTAAGTTATAATCTAGTGAGTGGCATTATCATCATCTGGCTACCAAACCAGGATAATGGTCTTCTTGGGAAAAGACAATTCAAATATTAAGAAAAGATACAAATAAATAAATATACACAACAAAAACCTTTTTCATAAAGAACGGGGGGTATCATCACGAGCCAACCTACCACAATCATAGAATACTAACGTAAGTGACATTCCCACTATGGCTACCACACCAGGGCAATGGCCTTTGACATTTTTTTTTTTGTCAAAGGACAATAGGTCTCATCACGAGCTAGCTTGTTCACTTAAGTTACAATCTAGTGAGTGGCATTATCATCATCTGGCTACCAAACCAGGATAATGGTATTTTTGGAAAAAGATGATTTGCATGTGTATTAAGGATAAAGACTCATCTAAGGGTTAAAAGGCAACCCTTCCAGCAGCAGCGGCTCTGCCTATGGTATGGAATATTATCTCAAAATACCAAGTTTTTGCATTTCTCCAGATCTCCTTTACTCAAATAATGAGGTTATAATATCAGTTGTACTCAATCACCGGGAACAGTAACAATATTATGTTATGTGGACTATTAAAAAAATAAAAATGAACAGATTTAATTTATTTTTGATTGATTTCTCCATAAAATCATTTTTTGCACATAGGTGTATGAAATTTACAAATTCCACACATCAAACGACTATCGTTTAAATAATTTTTGGTGGCATGTGTCTTTTTGAAAATTATATATGGTTATCCCCTACTGGCGGCGGCAATGCAATCATTACCTCTCACCCGAAATAACCGCACTCATTGCTTCTGCCTACACTGACGATCGAGGACGACCTCTACATTAATGAGGGGGATTCTCGGCACACTTCCCGACTAGCTGTAATGATTGAAATAAATACAAAACCCACATCTTTATACATTCGCTGTTACTGATATTTTCCATTTTTGGCATCTGTTTCTCCAAAGCTGGTCTAACCGAATTTGTAAATAGGAACGATAGTCGTTCTTTCTTTCTCACAGAAATATGGGTGGTAGAAGTGTGCATAGAGAGCTGACATTACTCCAGATTACAGAATAGGCAAGAGAAATCCTACATTGCTTAGGGTGGACCGAGTACTTGAGCCGCTTGCAAGGTTATGACACAAACATTACACTCGACTTCTTTCAAAACCTGCAAGGAGAAATCTCTACGGTCCAAGGCATACAAATTTCTGTTACCCTGAAAATCATAGCAGAAGTCATAGGCCTCCCTAACACAAGCATTCAATGGATAGGGAAATACACGAAGCTGAGGGAAGCCATGGAATCTTTCAAAAAACCTAGGGAAGAATTGGACAAAAAAGGAAAGGGACTTAATCCCAATACCCTCAGTGAACCGTGGAAGGAATTGGCGGGGATAGTTCAGCACTACATCACCTGCGATGGACGGTATGATGTAATTCGACCATGCCATCTCAAATTGCTGGCAGCCTTGAAGCAACAATTAGTACTTGATTTACCTTTCTTTCTGCATACCATACTACATGAAGTTGCCTTGAGAATACAAAAGTCCAAGGATCTTGTTACTGTCATTAGCCACCACAGATTAGTAAAACTAATAGTGGACAAAGCATTGAGTCAAACTCAGTTGACTTGGGAGAATTTGATTGAGGCCAATAGACCTCCACAATTGGAGTAGGCGACCAGCACCCAAAGAGAAATTCCACCACCTCAAATTAAAGTTGAAGAAGAACCTGCTCAAATCATTGAGGCCAATAGACCTCCACAACTAGAGCAAGTGACCACCACCCAAAGAGAAATTCCACCACCCCAGATCAAAGTTGAAGTAGAACCTGCTCAAATCACTGAGGCCCAGACCTCACAGACTCAAGCATCAACAAAAATAAAGAAAAGAACAATGGTTGCTCTTATATCCCCCCCTAGGACAAGGAAGAGAAGAAAACAAATTTAGGAAACAACAATAGTAATTCAGGATGCAACAGAGCACCCTGAAGAACATCAGAGTTTCATAGAACAACCTTTACAGGAAAATGTTCAAGCAATTGAGCAAGTAGAGCAGACAACACAAAAGGATAATCAGGGAGACACCCAACCTGTAGTAGAGCACCTGAAAAGACACTTTTTGAAGAGCTATGAGATAGAAATAGATCAGGTTTTGGGGAATTTAGGAACTTTAACTGACAGAGATGAACATAATCTGAAAAATGAACTAGAACTGACCTCCTCTTCAAAACCAGTTAAAGAATTTCCTGACATCGAAATGTCTTTTCTAGATGATATAGCACAGGAGGAATTTCTTTTTGAAATAAGAGACCCTCTTGGACAACCAGAGCACTTGGAAGAAATAGAGGGACAACCATGTGCTAGATGAAATGAAGAAGACCTTGAGATCCCTCATAAACAGAAATCAGCCAAAAGCCAGAAAAAAATTAGGAAATTAAAGAAAGAAAACAAATTGTTGAAGAAGAAGGCTAAGAGGGTTGAGATATTAAAGCAGAAAGTGGGAAAACTCAAGGAGATTATCAAGGAATTGAGGAAACAATTGGAACTAGCAGACAAGATCCACAGAAGAAAGAAAAACAAAAAGGGCAGAATGCAAGGAAGAAACCCTCTTCCTAAGAAAGCGGCTAGTACAACTTCTGTAGGAACACAGATAGATCCTGAGGAATTACTAGAAGAAGAAGCATCAATTCCGGATGAAGATGCAATTACTCTAGAAACACAAGAGATGGTTGATACTGAGATACAGACAGACACTCTGATTTTAGAGGAAGCAACTCAACTTTTTGAGAAAAATGATACTATTAGGAGACTGGAGGAAAAACTATTGCAGTCTTAGCAAACCCTGACTCAAAACAGAGGCGAATTATGATGATAACATAGCAGTTTCAGGAACAAACTACTATCATGAATAGACTGGAAGTAGAGCTTGCACAGACCCAGCAAGTATTAATTCACTCCAAAGAATAAATGAATGAATATCAAACATCCCAATCTCAGGCACAGGGCACCATCATTCATAAGCTAAAAGAAGAATTGGGACAAGCCTAGAAAGCATTGATTCAATCCAGGGAGGAGATGAGTGCTATGGAAGAACACCAAACATCTCAGGCACAGAGTGTCATCATCGATAGACTAAAATCAGAACTTACACAAGCACAACAAGCATTGGCCCAACACCAACATGAAATGGTAATTGTGACTGAATATCAAAGGGTTGTTAAAGAATTGAAGGATATGACAACAACAGAGGGTGAGACTTATGTTGTGCTTACCAGAGCCCAAGAGAAGACCAAAAAGGTGCAAACCCAATTGGAAGAATCTTTGGAGCAAATCAAACACATCTGTGATGTCCACTCTGATGCCATCAATTGCAGAGCCCCTGCCACTAATTATGTTTTATTCTTGCTGGAAAGGTATCTATTGTTGAGTGTAAAGGCCATTAGAGCAGGTAAACCCATTTCATTTTCCACTGTTCCAGAATTTATTTCATGTTTCAGAGATCAGGAAGAGAAGGTACAATACCTTCTGTGTGAATTATATTTTCATAATCTCATTTTGGATTAAGTTAGAGGAGACAACCCTGGCCTCTTCATAGGGGACATATAATTCTAGGCATTCTTGTCCTTTACTAGGAACCAGTTCAGATGGGGTAAGGCTCACAAAATGTTCATAAATGTGGAAAATTGTTTAGATCTTTGGATTAGAGGAGATCCTCCTAAATCCTTCCTAGCCATCATGTGACACAAGACCTTCATAAAAATGGTAGGGGTTGTGGACTCATTAGCTCCTATCCATTTACATGTCATCCACTTAGGTATCACATATTTTGGAGAATTCAAGGAAGAAACGTAGAGAGCCCTTTGGATATAGAAATTTCTTTGCAGCAACCTTCAGAGTAGAAATATATGCTAGACTACTCCAGGAAGAAGGATCTACTTGGATAGGATGCAGGTATAACCCCCTTCTCCTCTGGTTTCCTCCAAAAGTTTACTAGAAGGATTTTCAAATTAATAAAAAGAGATAGGACGTTGCTTTTCATGAAATCAAAAGAAACCATGGTTTCAGAAGACCCAGTGAACCAACTTTTCCTCCCTACAATATAACTGGTTTACATGAAAGACTCTAGCTTGCATGAGGACATGCAATAAGGTAAGATGGGCGGTATGTTGGGGTATGAAAAGGGTACAAATATCTTCCTTTTTCCCATAGTTCATGATATGATTCTGATTGATTCTTTAGATAGTTAGGGATAGATAGGAAAGAATATGATTAATATGTCTCTTAGTGTTGTTATTAAAGTTTTATTAAATAGATTCTAATTTACAATTAGAATGGTTTGATTTTGTTGCAAAATTGGATAAATAACTGTCAAAGATAACCAAAGATATTTTGGCTATGTGCAAGCTATTGAAAGTTGAAGACTTTTTAGGCGCAATGCAGTTTGAAGATAATGCATTTTCTATATTGTAATTTTATCATAGTAAAGAAATCCTAAGGATCTTTCGATCCTCAGGATAGCTTGATTTACCCAAACTATTGTAATATGTAAGAGGGTAATAGATCCATAAAAAAGGAAGAAAAAACGCATTCAAGTAATTATATTCAGAATTGTTATGCACAAGTAGTTTTTGTAAATGTTTTACTAGCCATGGAATCAATGAAATTTTTGAGTGTTTTTATCATTCTTGTGCTCTGATTTTCTCGTAGAAGTACTTCTGAAAATCGAGGGCCCAGTCTGAAGGAGCTACTATTTTGTTATGTAATTGTATCAGTTCGAAGTTTGATTTCTATTTTGTGATTCAGATCTCTTTTACAATAGCCAAGGATAAATGCATAAGTGTGTTAATGATTTTATGATTGTTTGCGTATAGAAGATAGACATTTCCCTCAAGTATTAATGATTGTTGTTATGATTTCCATTTCTAAAGTTATTGCTTGACAGATCCTCACATTTTCATCCGTGTTGTTCCTTTTCCTCAGATTTACGATTGTTGTTCCTTTCGGTTAAAGTTACAATAGTTGTTCCTTTCGGTTAAAGTTACAATAGTTGTTCCTTTCGGAAAAGTTACATTAGTTGTCTCTTCCGATCAGATTATAATTGTTGTTTCTTTTTGTAGATAGATTAGTTTGTCATTTCCTTTCCAGTAATCAGAATTCATAATTGATAGTTAATTTTGCAAGTCCTTAGTTAGATTCAATTATTGCTTTCTAGTTAAGCAAATTCAATAGATTAATTAGTTCCTTTCCATTTCACGGCATCTTAGTAATTATATTTCAATTCCATTTAGATCTTAGAATCTTTGGTGAAGGTTTGAGGAACTTGATTGTTGATGAACTCAGATTTGGTTTAGCTACATGATTTTAGGCTACCTGCATAGACTTTGCTGATATTCTTGAGATAAAAGACGAATCTCTGAGTTGGTAAATTAATGTTAAACTAAGGTTTTTTTTAGGACATCTTTAGACACCAACAGTGACTGACTTTGGTTGTATATGGACAAACAATGTTTTAAGGGGTAGCATCATAAAAAAATCAAGCCTATTTTCTATTGTCCCTATATTGTTCTTCAATATATTAATGACAATGGTTGTCATTAGTATTTCCCCTCCTTGCTAGACATCCATAATATCATTTATGTCAATCATCTCAAGCTATATGAGCCATCTATTCTGGAAGAGGAAGTTCAAGTCTGGCACTTAGAAGATAATATCCATACACTAGTGGACCTACACACCTGTTACACTTGTCATCAATGAATTACTTCCTATCTTGTTGAATGCCAAGGTCACCATCCCACTTAGGACAAATCACTATCCTAAGTTGTTTTTAAAAATAACTTCTTGCATCTTGTTGAGAAAGTAGAGACATTGTAATATGGTAAATATGGTAATACCATATTACATTGTAATATGGTATTACCATATTACATTGTAATATGGTATGGTATTACCATATTACATTGTAATATGGTATACCATATTACAATGTAATATGGTAATACCATATCTCGTGTATTTTTATTTTTTTTTAACTTAAAGGATGCGTCGCTATATCGACGAAAGTTCGTCGAAAGTCAAATTTTATTTTGAACAACTTTGGCAATAGCGACAAAAGTTCGTCGCACTTTGAAACAGTTTTTTTTCTCACATACAGCATCTGCGTCGTAAGTTTTGTCTTGTCATAACTTTTTGTCGCTATTGCCACGCTTTTGCATCGCAACTTTCCAGAATTTTGTTTGCATTAGCATGGTTTTCCGTCCCTATTGTGATGATGTTTCGTCATAATTGCAACGATGTATAAGGTTAACCTATCTTGATGGTGATGACATGTAGAGAGCTAATTTCATCATTGTTTCCACGATCACCTGGTTCTTGGATATAGCGATGAAAAATAGTCTTGGCTTTCATGGACATTGCGACATATAAGTGTGGCAATAGCAACGAAAAACCGTGGAAAATTTGGTCATATGTACTAGTGTGTAAATTGTAGAGCTAAAAGAAGGAACATAAATAACTTTGAAAGTCATACACAAAATAGCTATCCAAGAATGCCTAGTGAAACACAGAGAAGAAGATACAAGAGGTTTGAATCATTGAGCATTGAAGTGGAATGCTATAAGTGCAACAACTTTGGAAACATGGACAAAGATTGTAGAATGATAGTTCCTCCTAGAGAACCACAATAGAACAAAAATGGTCACAGACAAGAACCTCATAAGAGAACATGGATAAGAAAGAAGAATCAATATAGCAATGAAGAATGCACACTCGCTCTACAAGATAAGCAGAAGAATCATGGTCAGTATGTTGACAGTGGTTGTTCAAAACACATGACAGGTGATAAATACAAGTTTATTACATTAAGAAAGGAAAGAGATGGATCAGTCTCCTTCAGAAATGATGATTCAGCTAAAATCATTGAAAAGACACAGTTAGAATTGGAAACAAGAATACCAAGGAAGAAAATGTTCTACTAGTAGAAGATATGAAACATAATGTTCTAAATGTGAGTCAAATGTGTGACCAAGGTCATAAAATTACTTTTGATTCACAAAAGTGAGATAATAAAAGAAGGTTCAGGAAAATTGATTGCAACAGCTGCAAGAACTTCAAGCAGCATATATGTATTAAGTGAAATTGGAAATGAAAAGTGTTGTCTAGGAAAGGAAGATGAAGGTTGGATATGAAACGGAATAATGGGTCACATACACTTTGATAACCTTGTCAAAGTCAGAAAAAAGGAATCATTTAGAGAAATGCCCCAGAGCACAAAACCAACTAACAGTTTATGAAAGCATTGTCAACAAGGAAAGCAAACAAAGACCAGGTTCAAATCAAAGGAATATTCAACGAAAAGACCACTGGAAATTGTGCATACTGATCTAGTTGGACTAACTAGAACAAAGGGTTTAAAAAGTGAGAAATACTTTATGTTATTAGTTGATTATTATACAAGAATGACTGCAGTTTTCTTTCTCGGGAATAAGTCAGAAGCTTTTGAAAACTTCAAGGTCTACAAGGAAATGGTTGAAAATGAAATGGATTCAAAAATCAAATGTTCGAGATCTGATAATGGAGGAGATTTCACTTCAAAGTAATTTATGGACTAATGCAACATGCATGGAATAAAAAGGCAATTGTTCATTGCTAGGACACCTCAACATAATGGATTTGTTGAAAAAGGGAACAGGACAGTACAGGAAATTGCTCGAACAATGCTAATGGATTCCAAATTGATAAATAATTTTTGGACACATGCAGTGCATACAACAGTTCACATTCAAAACAAAGTAATTCTTAGAAACAACATTGAAAAAACTCCCTACGAGATATGGAAAGGAAGACCAACAAATGTGAAGCACTTCAGAGTATTTGGAAGCAAATGCTACATCAAAAGAGAAGATGATAGAATGGGAAAGTTTGACTCTCATATGGAAGAAAGGGTACTTTTTGGTTACTCAAGTACAAGGAAATCATAAAAGTGTTACAATCTGAGGTTGAACAAAGTTGTGGAAAGCATCAATGTAACAATTAATGAAACAGGTGGACGAGAATTAAAGGAAGAAGAAAATGAATCAATGGAACATCTTTACGAAGAAGAAGCAGAAGATGAAGAATAAGTAGAAGGGGAAGATGAAGAGGATCAGATAGAAGTAGAGGAGAAAGTTCAACAAGTTCCTCCAAAGACACCTAGCAAACAAGTACAGAAGAATCATCCTTCAGATCATATTATCAGAAACAAAGATGCAGGAGTTGAGACTAGAAGAAGAATCTGTTCACCAGAACAAATGCACTTAGCACTCTTATCTATGATTGAACCAAATAGTTTTGAAGAAGCCAGCAAGGATGAATTCTAGAATAAGGCCACGGATGAAGAATTGGATAAAATAGATAAGAGTGACACTTGGGAATTGGTTCCAAGACCAAAGAATAAGAATGTGATTGGCACAAAGTGGGTTTTCAGAAGTAAATTGAATGAATATGGACATGTTACAAGGAACAAAGATAGATTGGTATATAAAGGATACGCACAGGTTGAAGGAATCGACTTTGAAGAGACATTTACCCTAGTTGCCAGAATGGAAAAAAATTGATTGATTTTAGCTTATGCATGCTCCAAGAATATTAAAGTGTATCAGATGGATGTGAAATTAGTTTTTTTGAATGGGGAACTATAAGAAGAATTCTACATTGAACAATCAGAAGGATTTCAGTTGTCAGAGAATGCAGATTATGTGTGTAAATTGAAGAAGGCCTTGTATGGTATAAAACAGGCTCCTAGAGCATGGTACTCTAGACTAGATAAATATCTACAACAGGCAGGGTTCAGAAAAGGAAGTGCAGACAACAACCTCTACATCAAGGTAACTCAAGATAGTATTTAATTAATTGAAGTTGATGTTGATGATATTATTTTTGGAAGTACTGATGACAGGTTAATCCAGAAATTTGCAAAGGATACACAAAATGAATTTGAAATGTCATTACTTGGAGAACTATCCTTCTTTCTGGGTCTTTAGATATGTCAAAGAAACCAAGGAATTTTTATTTCCCAAACTAAGTATATCAGAGAAATGATAAAGAAGTTCAGAATGGAGCATTGCAAACCAGTTACCACTCCTATGAAAACCAGTTGAAATTTGAGCAAAGATTATGATTCAAAGTCTACAGACCAGAGGCAATACAAGTCAATGATTGGTAGCTTACTATATGTGACAACATCCAGACCAGATGTAATGTAGGCAATTGGACAGGTGGCATGATTTCAAGCAGCACCAAAGGAATCACATGTCTTAGCAGTGAAAAGGATTTTTAGATATCTTAAAGGAACAGAAGAGTTTGGATTATGGTATCCAAAAGGAAAGGATCTATTACTTATTTCCTACATAGATGTAGATTGGGAAAGTTGCATTGATGACCGATGAAGCACCAGTGAAGTAGTGTTCTACTTGGGTGAGGGTTTAGTATCTTGGCTAAGAAAGAAACAATCATTAGTATCCTTATCTACAGCCGAAGCAGAATATATTGCAGCAACAGGATGTTGTACACAGGTTCTATGGATGAAACAAACTTTGACAGATATACAGGTTGAGTATGATGAGCCCATTCCAATCTATTGTGATAATACAAGTGCCATCAGTATCTCAAAGAACCTGGTGATTCACTCCAAGACAAATCACATTCCAATCAAGTATCACTTTCTACGAGAACAGGTTGCAGAGAAGAACATCAGAGTTGAATATGTGGGAACAAAAGAATAAGTGGCAAACATCTTTACAAAACCTCTTCCAAGAGAAGCCTTTGAGTATCTTCGTCAGAGACTCGGAGTAATTTCTACTCCAAAATGAATGCTTTTTAATGCTTATCTTATATGTCTTAGATTTACACAAGGAAGCACCATAAAGAGGACAGTTCAAGTTGGAAGATCAGTTTGAGGAAGAGTTCAGTCAGGGGGAGTATCCCCAAGGATAGTTCAGTTAGGGGGAGTAGCCCCGGATGGAAATATACATTTTCCATTGACGACAAATGGGGAGAGATTTATCAGATGCATGCTACAAATGCTTGGAGAGAGAGCATAGAGGCATGGTTCCAGGGGGAGCAATGGTCATAGGGGGAGCATGAGTGATATGACTTCATTATTGAATCAGAGTGTTTCCATCAATGCCAAAGGGGGA
>JASDQU010753226.1:10866-29646 GCA_032191745.1 Picea mariana | reverse complement strand
CACTAGTGAGAATACAGTGGTGGTGGTAAAGGTCTTTCTCTTGAAAATTATAGCAAAGGATTTCGCTGGGCTTTTCTCCCTTATTGAAAAGGGTTTCCCAGGAAACATTTTGTGTTCTTGTGCATGGTGCTTCTTCATGTGATCTTGGTTGTTGTAGCATTTATGGTAAATTGTTAAAAGCAAATTAACTTCATGCTTAACCTAATGCTATGAAAAATCAACATTTCCCGCAAGATCTAATCAATCAATTTGGATTAAGCCTCGGTCTTTTGGGATGTTAAGTCATTGAGTTCATTTAATAATTCCCTTAATCCATTAATTATTTGAATCCAACATGCCCTTAGGTTCTTTATACAAGCTTGAGAGGGTAAGTCGTCTTGTTTTCTTTCATATTTTGTCATTGCTAAAACCTTCATAATAAATGTGGCAAGTCCATCCTTGAAAAATCCTCTATCATTTTCAATGGCGGCTTTCAAACACTCTCTAGTATTCTAAATCCTTGAACCAAGAGTAATAAAATTGCTTGCTAGATCCCAGGTATCTAAAATTAGAGACAATTTTTTCTTAATATTTTGTTCAACATAATGTATGGTTGCAACAAGTAAACTCTAGGTCCCTTTCAATCTTATACTTGACTCTATAGTTTTGCAAAAAATTCATGCCAGGTTGAATTGTTGCAAAAGGGGTGGCATATATTGGTGGAGGCATTAGAGTAAACTCAAATTCTTGTATCCTTTCTTTGAGTCTGGCATTATCAGTTTCCATGTCATCTATTGAAACATCTAGAGCATCTGTTGTAACCTTATGAATCTTAGCGATCCTAAATGGAAGCATCTTATTAAGGTTAAATGTAGAACAAGTTTTTCCCTTTTCATTTTTTGAAGGGGTTCTTTCATAAATCAATTTTCTTGAGTCTTTATCAAATAAAGCATTATGTCTGGAAAATGATTCTTCTTTTGAGAACTCTTCTTCTAGAATAGCGAGTTTAGCCATAGATTGTATATTTTCCCGTACTTGTTCTTCATCATCAAGGAAATGGGTATTTTATTTATCAACTTTAAAATCCATGTATTCGAGGGGAATCTCGCTCTCAAGTATGTACTCTTCAATTTCTTGTTAAGAATTAGTCCTCTTTCTTCTTACTTGCAACTTATGGGACTTTTCCAGTTTTCCCTAAGGAGGGTTTTTATCACCTCCATCATCTGAGTTATTCATTGAAGACTTTTTATGTTGGGATGTTGTAGACTGAGAATTGTTTCTAGATTGTGTGCTCTTTTGGGAAATAATAGGAGATTGAGCATTCCTTTCAATAGAAGGTTTCCCTTTCTGCTTATACTAGTTTGTGGTACTTATGATGGTTTCAATATCGCATGCTTTTTTTTTACTACATTCAGTCGGAGGATCATGGTTGTCTCCTTCTTCTTCTCCAAAGATAAAGTTATTAATAAGTGTATTACTGAATCAAATTGCTACCATGTGATCAAGAAAAAGATGGTTAGGGTCAAAACCCTTAATACATTTTGCAAATTTCATGTTATATTGATCAAACTGTGTAGCATATTCATCAATTTTAGCAATTCCTATTAGAAAAATTCCGTCGACCTTCCAAGGTAGTGGGATAAATTGTTTCTTCTTTTTCTCATAAAATAGATGCAACCAAGACTTGTATTTTCTTGCTACTTCAACAACCAAAAAATATGTCTCGAACATAGTAAGGAATATATAGGGGGTTTTCATTAGACCAAAAGATCCTTATAATATTGTATTTGTATGTTTTTCCCATAATCCGCTTTTTATCTAGAAATGTTAATGCTTCATGTGACAATCTGGATGTATTTTCTCCAAAGACCAGCTTCTTAAAAACATACAGGGATTCATTATATACTTCAAAAAAGAACTGAGCGGTCTTTTGCCTCCACAGGGCTTGATACCACATTGTAATCGGGTCAGCATCAAAATTTACCCTTATCCCTATGTTCAATCCATTGAAGATATGTCTATGTAGCAAACTTAAATCCATAAGTACTATGTAGCAAACTCCAAAATATTTATCACTCGATTAAAATAAAAATGATAAATATACACCAATAGTTCCTGAGAAAAGGAGGAACCTTCACTCATAAAATATAAAATTGGCAGAAATAATATATATAAATTATATATTATAAGAAATGAAAATAGATCTCACATTCATCACTTTCATAAAATATATTTGATCACATTTATGGGAAGAAATAAATGGTCCATATATCAGAGAAAATTAAAAGAGTTTTCATTAGAATTAAAATAATATTTTGATGAATCAATTTCAAATATCTTATCCTCAAATACTTAGAGTTCAAAGATGCAATTAAATTTAATCTCAAATTGGTTCTCTAAGATTTTCTAAAAAATGATAAAGTCTTTACAGTATGATGAAAATTAAAGCGTTTGTCTAAAGGAATGGGATTGGGGCTCCCGTGGACCATAAACTAAAAATAAGAGAAGAGAATGGATTTGTTGGATCAAAGCAAGAGCAAGGATAAACCTGGAAAGAAAATAAAGAAAGGATCAAAAACCAGTTATGTTCTTCAAGGAAATAATAAACATAATGGATGATTTATGCTCTAGAAAGAGAGAATTTTGGGAATAAATGTGAAATTTAGACTTATTGTGATGAATCTCTCATGTATTCATTTGCTTGTTGAACCTTTATATCTTTGTTTGTTGTGATTATGTGACCGGTATCAACTGCTTCTATTGGACCCTCGATAATCTTGATCATATCCCTTTTTAACCATTCTTCAATATATTCTCACAAAGGAGCAACAATCACCTCTTCTTTGACTTTGATTTTGAACAATTCATTTTTCGTATTCTCTATAATCAATCGAAATATTTTGCAATGTAGTTTCAATACCCTCATTTCTATTGGCATATTCATCAAGCCAATTATCAATGTCATCTTCTAGATATACAATCATACCATTAAACTTCTTTGCGTATAATTTCTTTAAATTTTCCACGTTTTCTTCGAACTGGTGTCTTGTTTGAAGTATTGAATTTGAAATTAGCTTTGGATCTTCTACTTCAATGGTGTTTCCCGCAATATCTAATTCGGTCAATTTGGACTAAGCCTAGGTATTTTTGGATGTTAAGTCATTGAGTTCATTTAATAATTCCCTTAATACATTAATTCTTTGAATCCAACATGTCCTTAGGTTCTTTATACAAGCTTGAGAAGGTAAGTCTTCTTGTTTTCTTTCATATTTTTTCATTGCTAAAACCTTCATAATAAATGTGGCAAGTCCATCCTTGAAAAATCCTTTATCATTTTCAATGTCAGCTTTCAAACACTCTCTAGTATTCTAAATCCTAGAACCAAGAGTAACAAAATTACTTGCTAGATCCCATGTATCTAAAATAAGAGACAATCTTTTCTTAATATTTTTTTCAACATAATGTCTGGTTGTAACAAGTAAACTTGAGGTCCCTTTCAATCTTATACTTGACTCTATAGTTTTGAAAAAATTTATGCCATGTTGAATTGTTGCAAAAGGGGTGGCTAATATTGGTGGAGGCATTAGAGTAAACTCTAATTTTGGTATCCTTTCTTTGAGTCTGGCATTATCAGCTTCCATGTCATCTATTGAAACGTCTAGAGCATATGTTGTAACCTTATGAATCTTAGCGATCCTAGATGGAAGCATCTTATTAAGGTTAAATGTAGAACAAGTTTTTCCATTTTTATTTTTTGAAGGGGTTCTTTCACAAATCAATTTTCTTGAGTCTTTATCAAATAAAGAATTATGTATGGAAAATAATTCTTCTTCTGAGAACTCTTCTTCTTAAATAGAGAGTTCAACCATAGATTGTATATTTTCATGTATTTGTTCTTCATCATCAGGGAAATGGGTATTTTCTATATCAACTTCTAAATCTATGTATTCAAGGGGAATCTTTCTCTCAGGTATCTACTCTTCAGTTTCTTGCTAAGAATTAGTCCTCTTTCTTTTTACTTGCAACTTATGGGACTTTTCCAATTTTCCCTGAGGAGGGTTTTTATCACCTCCATCATCTGAGTTATTCATTGAAGACTTTTTCTGTTGGGATGTTGTAGACTGAGAATTTTTTCTAGATTTTGTGCTCTTTTGGGAAATAATAGGAGATTGAGCATTCCTTTCATTAGAAGTTTTCCCTCTCTGCTAATACTAGTTCATGGTACTTATGATGATTTCAATATCACCTGCTTTCTTTTTTACTACATTCAGTCGGAGGATCATGGTTGTCTCCTTCTTCTTCTCCAAAGATAAAGTTATTAATAAGTGTATTATTGAATCCAATTGCTACCATGTGATCATGAAAAAGATGATTAGGGTCAAAACCCTTAATATCTTTTGCAAATTTCATGTTATATTGATCAAACTGTGTAGCATATTCATCAATTTTAGCAATTCCTCTTAGAAAAAAATCTCTGACCTTCCAAGGTAGTGGGATAAATTGTTTCTTATTTTTCTCATAAAATAGATGCAACCAATACGTGTATTGTCTTGCTATTTCAACAACAAAAAAATTGTCGCGAACATAGTAAGGAATATATAGGGGGTTTTCATGAGACTAATAGATCCTTATAATATTTTATTTGTCTATTTTTTCCATAATTCACTTTTTATCCAAAAATGTTATTGCTTCCTGTTACAGTCTGGATGTATTTTCTCCAAAGACCGGCTTCTTAAAAATAGACATGAATTCATTATATACTTCATAAAAGAAGTGAGCGGCCTTTTGCCTCCACGGGTCTTTATACCACATTGTAACAGGTTCAGCATCACAATTTACCCTTCTCCCTGTGTTCAATCCATTGAAGATATGACAGTAAGTAATAGTGACTATCAAGTAGGAGGCCATGTAAAACTTCTTAGTGTCTCCAAAACTTGATAGTTGTGAATAAATTTTAGTGAAAATGATTTTACCCCATTCAAAATCGCTTGTTCATGGATTGTAAAATACAAGATTTAAAGAGCCAACCAAGGAATGGTTTATGTAGACTCTTCTCCTGCAATTCTAGTTAAAATTTATGCTATTGATCGGTAGGGATTTTTCAATGAACTAGCATGAATTCTGGATATATCCTCGAGCATTGTTAAAGGATGTTCTAAGTATTCTTACAGAATCTCTAATCCATTGTTCTTCTCATTGAGGAAGCTTCTAGCGTTGCCTCCTTTAAATGTAATAGTCGACTCTGTTAATTTCACCATATTCCTGAAAGTTGAAGGTGTTAAAGAGATATGGGATCCGTTGTGCAGTAGAATTGCTCTTCGATTTTGAATAAACTTATTGACGCACCAGGAGACTATGTATTTGCAATCTAAAACTTCTGTAATGCATCCAGCTAGAGCGATACCTGATGTCCAAGTCTTATTCTCGTTTATTTCTAGTAGGGGAAATGTTGTGAAATATCAGTAGGATAGGTTCAGTGTATCTCCACAAAACTATTGCTTTCTCATGGCCATTCTAGTGTAGCTGGAAAACTCTGTGTATAGTTCCTTAGAATATTGAAATAAAATCATCTTCATTAATATGACTTAAGTCATTTTCGATGGAGAAGTTAATACAATTAAATGATATTACCTCGAGGAGTACGCAATCAATAACAACCTTTTCAGAATTCAATTAGCAATTACTTTCCATAAGAATGGAATTAAATAAATATCAACAAATGTGACAAAGGATATAGAATGGTGGGGTGGCGAGGAGGTGAGCATGGAGAAAATATAAGGATGAGTCTGGGAATTCGGGAACCCATGAACCTGGGGTGTAAAAGATACGAAAAAAATGGTTAATTTTTGGTGGTAGTGGACTTAAAAGGAAAAACAAGCTAACCCATGAGTCTACCAACCCGTGAACTCGCTATATATCAAGAAAATGGTTAAGTGTTGGTGCAATTTGTATGTGGCAGAGAAGAGGGGTGCATTTTGGATAACACATATTTTTCTTTTGGAAAGAAAATACACCCGCCATGACCCAAAAAGTTTATAAGTAAAGATAAATAAGAGGAAGATAGGTGTTAAGCTACATATAAATCAACAATTGGCTCCAAATGTGGGATGGTGACCCCTTGCAGGTTACGGAGAATTCAAAATATCGCATGTTGGGCATGGAGTCAATAGAAAAAATGAGAAGAGATCAATTAGGATGTACAACAAAAACAAAAACTATGTGTAAATGAGGGAAAAGGTTGATTAAGCAAAGAAATTGTTAATATGTTGGCCATTGACTGGCAATGCCTACATTGTTCATTTCATATCCTTGATCAAATAAGAATTGTACCCCAATATTTTTTCGATGATATAAGGCCCAATCCACAATGCTTCAAATTTTGTATGCATAGATGGTTTCTCTTTGGCTTTATTCCAGAGTAGTATTATTTCCCCTTTCTAAAAAAAATTCATTGTTATCCTTTGATCAAAATACTTTTTGACACTTTGTTCCCTTTGATTCATTTTATGCAATGCTTCATTTCATTTTTCCTCGAGTTTGATGAGCTGATTGTACCTTTTATGTAGTGGTGAGATTTCTTATGAATCCTCAATATTTACATCATATGTTAAAGCATTTATTTCCAAATTGATTGGCATTCTGGCCTCTTTTCCATACACCAAGCTATACGGGGATGTCCCAATGTTGTCCTTTGGTGTCAATTTGTTTGCTTGTAATGCATCTATTAATTTTAAATGCCAATTCTTCTAATTTTGATCAATAGTCTTTTTGAGGATTTGAACTAAAGTTTTGTTTATAGACTCAGCCAATCCATTTTCTTGAGGATAATAATTTGATGATTGTCCCATTAAAATGCCAAACTCTCCACAAAATTTTGTAAATTTTGATCCATTGTCTGTGACAAATTTCTCTGGAACTCCAAATCTGGATAGAATATTATCCTTGAGGAATTTTATAAGTTCTTTTGAGTCTGCATTTCTTAATGCTACTGCCTCTTGCCTTTTTGTGAAATAATAAAATAGCAGTGATGATGTATAAATGGCATTTACTTGATCTTGGGTTTATTGATCCAACAACATCAAGTCCCCATTGTGGAAATGGTTCTTTTACTAATATAGGTTTCAATGGAATTGCAACCCTCTTCAATCTTCCCGAAAATTTCTGACAAAAGATGCATTTTCTTATTTCTGCATATGAATCTTTAAAAATTGTTGGCCAATAATAACCAACTCTTATTATCTTATGTGTGGTATTTTTTGGTGCAAAGTGACCACCACAAAATCCTTCATGAAATTATTTAATTAGTTCTTGAGATTTTGTTTCATCAACACATCTTAGCAACATTCCATCAAAATTTCTACGAAACAAGATTTGGGCAACTAGTACATATTGATTTCATTCTTTTGATGACATCCCATTTGGAGATTGGTTTGATTTCAACTAAAAAATGATATCTTTGTACCATTCAGAAACTAATGTAGATCCTCCTGTTGTGGCTGATACAACCCCATTTAATGAATTTCCCGCAATAAGCTTACACAATCCTTATCCCACGATTGCATGCAATGGTTTGATCTCAATGTCATACTCTTAGATTTTAGTGAACCAATTAGCCCATTTTCCTTTTCTTAATTGTTTATTGAGGAGCATTTTTACTAGAGAAGAAGGGACATATGCTATAACATGAGAAGATAAAATATAAGTCTTGAAATGAGCTACTACATTTACTAAGGAAAGTGCTTGTTTTTCTATATCTAAATACTTCAATTCATAATCATGCATGATTTTACTCATGAAGCTTATCGGGAGTTCTTCTCCTTTATTGTTTCTTTGTGTTAAAATTGAGGCAATAGTTTCTTCTGAGGCAAAAGAATATATAATAAAATCTTTATTAAAATTTTGACTTATTAATACTAGAGCAATTTAAATTGTATGTTTGATATTATTGAATTCTTGTTGAATATCTTCAGTCCATTCAAATCTTTGATCCTTCTTAAGAAACAAATTTATTGGTTTAACTATTGTTGCATAATCTGGTACAAATCTATCTTCTCACAAAAAATATTTTCCCAATGAACAACTAGACTCCCTTTTTTATGTTGGTGGATTCAATTCATTAATTTCCTTTACTCTTTTAGGATCAATATAAATCCCTTCCTTGCTAACTATGTGTCTCAGTAATTTTCCTTCAAAAACAACAAATAAACATTTTTGCATTGGATAGCCATTCTGAATGTCTAAATGGAAACATTATCCTAGCTTTCCTCAACTTTTCAAGTTTTGTTTTCACCAAAGTCTTCAACTTAGGGTTTATTATTCTCAGCTTCTGTTTGAATGGCTTGGTGCCTTCTTTCAGGGTATGATATGCAGGAATATTGTTTTATCATAACCTTTGAGATCATCCTAACTCCATGAAAATACATCAAAGTATTCTTTAAACAAAGCAATATATCGATCAAGTTCTTTTGAGATTCACATATTTTGGAGAACTTTCAGTACCAATATTTATCTTTTGAGTCTGTTGTATCTTTCGTACAGATTCTTCTTCTTTCATCTTTTTAGTCTGATCATGTTGTGAAAACAAATATTCAAATTTAATACAACTTTTTGGAATTGATTTAATTCTTTCTTCAACTTCTCTTGAATTGGAAAAAAATTAATTCAATTGTTCATCATTCTCAAATACTTGAAGATATTCTTGGTTGTCAAGAACTAAGGGCCTGAAGATTCTTTTCACTTGAAAGGTGTTCTTGTCTTGGAAATCATCTGGATTGAATAATGATGCAACAACTACTAAAGAGTCGGCCTTTTGATTCCTTTCTCTTGGGATGAAAGATATATTAAATGAACTAAATGAACCATCAACTCGTTTACTCTTTTTTCATACAATTTTAGCCTTTCTTTCTTGATTTTATATTTTTGAGTAACATGATTTATAACTAGTTCAGAATCACATGTTATAATCAAATGTTCAATTTTCATTTCCAAATCCAAAATCATCCCTTGGATCAATGCCTCATATTCTACCTCATTATTTGTGAAAGGAAATCCCAATCGTATGGCATGTGGATGTATAATTGAATCGAGATATTTAAATACAATTCCAACACCGCACTCTAAACTGGAACATGCACCATCGAAAGACATTCTCCAAAATTCTTAGAAAGAATTATCTTCCTCACTTTCTGAGACATCTTGTTATTCTTGGTCCAGCACAACATAATTCCCTATGCCGGCATCAACATAGCCTTGCATCAATTCATTGTTTTTTTTCTTAAAAGAGAAAGGTTTTCTTGGTTCACGTGGAACCCTGAACATTGTTCCATCCTTATTTGGTAACATCATGCAATTTCCATCATTCATGATGTACCCCCCAATCATTTTAGACCAATCTCTTCCAAGAACCACTCCATAAGCTGGAGGAATATCAACAACTATGATTGTGAATACAATTGTAATATGAGGAGCAGTAGTTATCCAAGCATAAAAATCTTTGATTTCTCCATAGGTTGGGACTTTTTTTGAATCTATGGCATAAATGTTTTCACCAGTTTCATAGTACTTAGTACAACCCATCCCCAATGCTTCCATGACTAATAATGGCATGATTTTATTTGTGGCTCATGTATCAACCATGCAATTATGAACGACAACATCATGGTATTCTATTGTGAGATAGAAAGGAGGGATTTTATCTTTCGATCTATTTGTTGGATGAATTTGTTGTTGCCTTAAGCCTGATGCAAGAACTTTAATTCTATGAGTGGTTTCATCAAGAAATTTAAAAATATTTTGCTTCTGCTGGGGAATTTTCACAACTTCCATGAATGGAAAAGTAATCCTTAATTTTGAAATAGCATTTATTACATTGTATATCATCTATGGAGGACTCTTCGATTGATTTACAACCAAATATTGCTTACTGGTCTCTGTTCCACTTGGCCTTATTTTTTTCTCTTTCTTTGTTTGCATTTTGCTTTTCTTTTCCCTTTTCGAAATTATCTTTTGTCTTTGGTTTATTTGCTTGTGTTATTGTTTGCACAAGATTATCTTGCAAGATATTGTTTTCTTCATTTTCCTCAAATATATACATGGATGACTCTCATTCATCTGTCTGTACAGATTCAATAATTTCTTCTTAAATGAAATCAACCTCTTGATCAATGTCTTGATCTTCTAAAGCATCTTCTAATACTACAACATTTGGATTTGGTGTTCTTAATGCCCTTTGTCTGAATTCATCAGTGGTACCATCACCTATAATTCTCTGTTCTTGAATTAGATCCCTTCTTAGATCTTTAACTGACATTCTTGGATTAGGAGAAAATTTTTCATTTCTCCTCAATCTTGTTATTTCATTTTGCATTTTTCGGATGGTCTGGTTCATCTAAGCTAGTTTCATCCTCTATCTAGGTTTTTGTGTTGCAATAGGATCATTCCTTACATTTGGGATAGTTAGTTTGAAAATACCTCCACCAACTCCTTGATTTTCAGTATGTTGTGCTTTTTTAGCTTCATTTTTCTTTGAACTTGAAGCTTCTTGATTTGAAATGGCCAAATCATCCATTTGTCTTTGGACGCTTCAAGAATGATATCAGGGTCAGAGCCTAATTTAAACACAATCTCTTCCATTTATGTAACCTTTTTCATTGCTCTGCGTAAAGTTTCAATTTGAGAAGCTCTGATAGAAAATTTTATATTAGAAGGTAATGCATTCGTATAACAACCAAGTATCATTGGAGCATTTGGTTTATGTTCCTCTTGAATTTTATTCAATGTCTTAAAAAATCTTAGATTAAAATCTCGGATTTTTTCATTTTTTCTAGACATATTTGAGTAAATTGTGTGACAAAAGTATGGTATGCTACTGGGGGAGCATACATATTCAAAACATTGTTTCCAGAACATCAAATTATCCAATTGACCTTGTAGGAAAATATGTATACCATTCATATGCTTGATCAGTCAATGTTCGAAGGAATAAATTCACCATTATGTCATCATATTCTATTAGATGAAAATCACACATGTCCAAAAATAAATCCATGTGTCTTTTAGGATCTATTACTCCATATCCTGAAAATACTGGTAATATTCCTTGTGGAAGGGTTGGAAGTTGATGTTGTTCTCCTTGAAGGTTATATGTTGTTCTCCTTAAAGGCTAAGCAGGCTATCTCTAACCCTTCTTCTTTGATTTTTTTCTCTTTCACATCTAGCTTCATGCCTTTCTTCATGGTTCTCATTTTCATTTCTATCACCCATGACTAGATGTTTCTCTTTTTCTTCAAAGGACTTTTCTTCAATTTCTAAAATACGAAACTATTTACTTTTGCTCCTGGTTATCAGTCCCTTATATTTTTCCAGTTTCAATTTCTATTTTATCTTGTTTGTACTTGTCTTCTTGGAATCTGTCTTTCTTCTTCTTGGGCAAGAGTTTTCCAAGATATTTCTAATTCTTCACAAGTTTGGGTCATTTTCAGCACAACATCATACAATTGGTGCAAAATACTTCTTTGATTTCCCAATACAATTTGTAACTAGGGTTGATTGTAAGTTTTAAACTTGCGAAGTAAAGCAATGCATATAGATTCTTAAGCAATATAGAAATTAATCAATGGCTCATACACAAAGTACACAGAGATTTTTACCGAAAACCCTCAACCGGGAAAACCTTTCTTATTTTCATTATATTAAATTTCACCATTCACCATACAATATATACAATGTTTTTAGGTATTCCGTAGATACCAAAACCCTAATCCTTTAATCCGGGATTAATTTACAAAACAACAAAAAATAGCAAAATCCGCTAAAAAAAGCAAAAACCGCCCAAAAAAAAAAAATTCGGGGCGTTGCCCCGAACGCTGTGCGTAACCAAGGGGGGCATACCTGCCCCCCCCTAGGACCCCCCTAGGAAAGCACCCGGCGCACACGGCAAAGCTCTAGGTGAAGGGATCGCCAGACGCAGTTGTCGTATCTGACGCACCCACACACACACACATGCAAAGAATATAACACATACCCAACATTGATCTGGTTGAGGCTGAGTCATAAATAATTATGGTCTAAAACCAAATTTTTTTCTTTGTTTCCCAAGTATGGTCACCAAAAATGTTGATGTTTGAGTTTGTTAAGACCAAAACAACAACCTCACGAGGATACTAATCCCCATGTGTTGTTATAGAGGTGTTACTCCTCTTTAATTTTTTCTAAAATATTTTCTTTGAAATTCTTTCGGGACAATATATATATAAATGAGAGAGTGCTATGTAGAAAACTCCAAAATATTTATCGCTCTATTAAAATAAAAATGATAAATATACATCAACAGATCCTGAGAAAAGGACCAGAAACCTTCACTCATAAAATATAAAATTTTCAGAAATAATATATACAAATTATATATTATAAGAAATGAAAACAAATCTCACATTCATCACTTTCATAAAATATATTTGATCACATTTATAGGAAGAAAGAAATGGCCCATATATCAAAGAACCTTCAAAGAGTTTTTCATTAGAATCAAAATAAGATTTTGATGAATCAATTTCAAATATCTTATCCTCAACTACTTAGAGTTCAAAGACACAATCAAAATTAATCTCAAAATGGTTCTCTGGGATTTTCTCAAAAATGATAAAGTCTTTACAGTCTGATGAAAATTAAAGCGTGTGTCTAAAGGAATGGGATTGGGGATCTCGTGGACCATAAAATAAAAAGAAGAGAAGAGAATGGATTTGTTGGATCAAAGCAAGAGTAAGGCTAAACCTAGAAAGAAAATGAAAGAAGGGATCAAAAACTGGTTATGTTCTTCAAGGAAATAATCAATGTAATGGATGATTTCTGCTCTAGAAAGAGAGAATTTTGGGAATAAATTTGAACTTTAGACTTACTGTGATCAATCTCTCATGTCTTCATTTTCTTGTTGATGAACCTTTTATATCTTTGTTTGTTGTGATTATGTGACCGGTATCAACTGCTTCCATTGGACCCTCGGTAATCTTGATTATAATCCTTTTTAACCATTCTTCAATATATTCTCGCAAAGGAGCAACAATCACCTCTTGTTTGACTTTGATTTTGAACAATTCATTTTTTGTATTCTCTATAATCAATTGAAAGATATCGCAATGTAGTTTAATTATCCTCATTTCTATTGGGATATTCAACAACCAATTATCAATGTCATCTTCTGGATATTCAATCATACTATTGAACTTCTCTATTGATGATTTCTTTAAATTTTCCATGTTTTCTTTGAACTGTTGTCTTGTTTGAAGCATTGAATTTGAAATTAGCTTTGGATCTTATACTTCAATGGTGCTTCCCGCAAGATCTAATCTAGTCAATTTGGAATAAGCCTTGGTCTTTTTGGATGTTAAGTCATTGAGTTCATTTAATAATTCCCTTAATAGATTAATTATTTGAATCCAACGTGCCCTTAGTTGCTTTATACGATCTTGAGAAGGTAAGTCTTCTTTTTTTCTTTCATACTCTCTCATTGTGGAAACCTTCATAATAAATGTGGCAAATCCATCCTTGAAAAATCCTTCATCATTTTCAATGTTGGCTTTCAAATACTCTCTAGTATTTTGAATCCTAGAACCAAGAGTAACAAAATTACTTGCTAGATCCCATGTATCTAAAATAAGAGACATTTGTTTCTTAATATTTTGTTCAAAATAATGTCTGGTTGAAACAAGTAAACTTGAGGTCCTTTTAATCTTATACTTGACTCTCGAGTTTTCCAAAAATTCATGCCGGGTTAAATTGTTGTAACAAAGGTGGCTAATATTGGTGGAGGCATTAGAGTAAACTCGAATTATTGTATCCTTTCTTTGAGTCTGGCATTATCAGATTCCATGTCATCTATTAAAATTTCTAGAGCATCTGTTGTAACCTTATGAATCTTAGCGATCCTAGATGGAATCGTCTTATTAAGGTTAAAAGTAGAACAAGTTTTGCCCTTTTTATTTTTTAAAGGGGTTCTTTCAAAAATCAATTTTCTTGAGTCTTTATCAAATAAAGCATTATGTATGGAAAATGATTTTTCTTTTGAAGACTCTTCTTTTTGAGTAGTGAGTTAAACCACAGACTGTATATTTTCCTGTACTTGTTCTTCATAATCAGGGAAATGGATATTTTCTATATCAATTTCTAAATCCATGTATTCGAGGGGAATCTCTCTCTCAGGTATGTGCTCTTCACTTTCTTGTTGAGAATTAGTTCTCTTTCTTTTTACTTGCAACTTATGGGACTTCTCCAATTTTCCCTAAAGAAGGTTTTTATCACCTCAATCATCTGAGTTAGTCATTGAAGAATTTTTCTATTGAGATGTTGTAGACTGAGAATTATTTCTAGATTGTGTGCTCTTTTGGGAAATAATAGGAGACTGAGCAATCCTTTCATTAGATGGTTTTCCTTTATGCTTATACTAGTCTATGGTACTTATGATGGTTTCAATATCACCTCCTTTCTTTTAACCGCATTCGGTCGGAGGATCATGGTTGTCTCCTTCTTCTTCTCCAAAGATAAAGTTATTAATAAGTGTATTACTGAATCCAACTACTACCATGTGATCATGAAAAAGATGATTAGGGTCAAAACCCTTAATCTATTTTTCAAATTTCATGTTATATTGATGAAAATGTGTAGCATATTCATCAATTTTAGCAATTCCTCTTAGAAAAATTTTGTCGACCTTCCAAGGTAGTAGGATAAATTGTTTCTTCTTTTTCTCATAAAATAGATGCAACCAGGACTTGTATTATCTTGCTACTTCAACAAAAAATAATCTGTTTGGAACATAGTAAGGAAGATATAGGGGTTTTCATGAGAACAATAGATCCTTATAATACTGTATTTGTATGTTTTTTCCATAATCCCCTTTTTATCCATAAAAGCTAATGCTTCCTGTGACAGTTTGGATGTATTTTCTCCAAAGACCAACTTCTTAAAAATAGACACAAATTCATTATATACTTCATAAATGAAGTGAGCAGCCTTTTGCCTCCACATGGCTTGATACCACATTGTGACCGGGTCAACATTACAATTTACGCTTCCCCCTATGTTCACTCCCTTAAAGATATGACATTAAGTAATAGCGAATATCAAGTAGGAGGCCATGTAAAACTTCTTAGTGTGTGTTTAAAACTTGATAGTTGTGAAGAAATTTTAGTGGAAATGATTTTACCCGAAAATCGCTTGTTCATGGATTGTAAAATACAAGATATAAAGAGCTAACTCAGGAATGGTTTATGTATACTCTTGTCTGGTAATTCTAGTAAAAATCCATGCTACTTCTCGGTAGGGATTTTTCAATGAATTGACCTGAATTCTAGATATATCCTTGGGCATTGTTGAAGGATATTCTAAGTATTCTTGTAGAAGCTCTAATCCATTGTTCTTCTCCTCAAGGAAGCTTCTAGCTTCGTCTCCTTTAAATGTAATAGTCAACTTTGGTAATTTCAGCATCTTCCTAAAAGTTGAAGGTGCTAAAGATATATGGGATCTGTTGTGTAGTAGAATTGCTCTACGATTTTGAATAAACTTATCGACGTACCAAGAGACTATGTCTTTGCAATCAAAAACTTCTGGAACGCATCCAGCTAGAGCGATACCTGATGTCCAAGTCTTATTCTCAATTCTTTCTGGTAGGGGAAATGTTGTGAAATACCAATAGGACCTTGACTAGTGAAAATCGTAGTCTTCTCGTGCGAACAGGTTCAGTGTATCTCCACTAAACTAATGCTTTCTCATGGCCATTCTAGTGTAGCTGGTGAACTCCATGTAGAATTCCTTACAATATTGAAATAAAATATTTTTCGGTAAGTTCTTTTCGATGGAGAAGTTAATACAATTAAATGATATTTCCTTGAGAAGTATGCAATCAATATTTTCCTTTTCATAATTCAATTAGCAGTTACTTTATGTAAGAATAACATTAAATAAATCTCAAGAAATGTGACAAAGGATACAGAATGGTGGGGCGGCAAGCATGGAGAAAATATAAGGATGAGTCTGTAAGTCTAGGAACCCGCGAACCCGCGGTGTAAAAGATATGGAGAAAATGGTTAAGTCTTGGTGGTAGCAAACTTAAAAGGAAAAAGTAGTAAACCTGCGAACCTGCCATATATTAAGAAAATGGTTAATTGTTGGTGCAATTTGTATATGGATGAGAAGAGGGGTGCATTTTGGACAACACAGAGTTCTTTTGGCAAGAAAATACACCTGCTATGACTCAGAAATCTTCTAAGTAAATAGATATAAGAGGAAGATAGGTATTAAGCTACATATAGATCAACACCTTCCAACCTGTAGCATCCCTCTATTGTCTAACGAATGGAGGTCTCAGAGCAAAATAATTTATTTCCAAACTTGTCAATTGGTTCATAACTTGATTCTAAGTTTGGACGAACTGAGCATTCCTTAGCATTTCGCTATCCTTCTTTGTTGCCCATATGCTTTTGAACAACTTAGCAAAATATTCATATGATGTTAGGCGATTTTCAAGCAATCCTTTGAACCACCTCTTGGCATATTCGGTAAGAGATGTGGCTATTAGCTTCATTGCCACATCTGCATGTTCTACTCCTTCATTTTCCAAGTCTCGACCAATTGCATAGAGGTGTTCTGATCCGGATTTATAAATGAAATGAAATGAAATGCATATGTATAACAAAGAAGCACACAGAGATACGGTAAAACTTGACTTATATTAATAAAGAGAACATGTTGAAACTATAAAAGGTTGAATGAAACAAACTTGCTTGACTGGTGGCAATTTATCTCTGAGAAGAGATGTGATGACTATGCTCATTTGCAAGAAGATGAGTACAATGAGGATCCAAAGGCCTTTTCAACATAAAACATAAATGAGAAAACCCTAAACATCCAAAACCCCAACCTCGATAGATGAAACGCCAAAAGGTTTGTGGGCCCCAATGGGGGTAGTTGATATGTCAACTTCACGAGGACGTAACTTTTGCATACCATCTTCGTTTGGGGCGCTCAATACATTGTTGGAAAGTTCTATCTGAGGATTACACATTCCATTTGGCCTAGCATCTGCCTTGCACTTAATGTTAGGAATTGTCGAGCCAAAAAAACATCGTTTAGGGCCTAAAAACGGCCCCATAAGTTTGGGACCCGAAAAACTATAAAAAAAAACTGTCGAAATGGAAAATTTTTCTTTGAGGCGGTGGAATAGGTGGGTGGCCACCGATATCCACATGGATTATTCCTCCCCCCTTAGGAAGAAATGGTCTCCATTGTGTTGAGCGACCCCATCAGATGGTAAAACTTCTACTTAACTTGGCCCCAGGTGAGCCACTTGCCTTGGCGCAATAGTTTCCTTTCTTTGACAACCGGATAAAGTTGAATCCTTTGTTGGAAAGTGCCCTTAATTTGAGTGTCCCTAATCTGATCAATGGTTTCGTGTTCCATATAGTCAAGGTTTAGCTCTATTAGTATCAACTGCTCTATGGTCTCTGAAGTGTCCAATAATGACCGAAGGAGGTCTACATTGAACACTAGGTGCAAGCCAAGGAAGGGGGAATACTTAGCTCAAAAGAACTATCACCCACAACCTTGGTGATGGTGTAAGGTCCATAGTGAAGTGGAAGAAGATTTTGATGGGGCCCTGTAATGCGCTATTTCTGCAAATGCAACCAAACCTTGTCTCCCACATGAAACTTGTGTGCCACTCAATGTTGATCATGGTGTTTCTTAGCATTGTCTTTCTGCAAAATTTCATGGACCTGTTGGCGGATGTGTTGAATCCATTCAATGGACTTGGTGGCTTTGTTGACCTCAGACTGAAAATGGAAATATTATGCTTGTGTGATCGCAAGCGGTAGTGCAACATCAATGGGACCCAATGGTTGAAATCCCAGACCCACCTGAAAGGGGTTGTGGTCGGTCAAGCTATAGAGAGCTCTGTTGTAATTGTGTTGAACATAGGGGAGACTCTCATCTTATGTGCATGGATGCTTGGAGTTGTACATGCGCAAGATATGAACGATCATTTGATTGACGACCTTTGTCTGGCCATCAATTTAGGGGTGGAAGGCATTGGATTTGGTGATCTTGGTGTCCAATAGTGGCCAGAGGCTCGACAAAAATGTGTTGAGAAACCTGATATCCTAATATAAGATGATGTTCTATGGTATCCCAAAATGTACCCACACCCTTTCAAAGAAAATCTTGGCAATGTCATCCATTGTGATACTCTTCTTGCAGGCTATCAGAATGGCCATCTTAGAAAACCGATCAACAACCACAAAAATACAATCATTACCTTGCTTGGTTGAAGGAAGGATAGACATATAGTCCATCGAGATGGAGTCCCAGTGCCTGTTGGGAGTGGGTAAAGGGGTGTATAGGCCTTGCTCCTTAGTGGATGGTTTGGTAATGGCACATGAAGTAGAGGACATGAGTAGTTGTTGATCCATAATTTTCTCGATAGATAAAATATTACCTTTGTGCTCCTTAAGGCTATCCCCCATGTCAAGGATTGGTGGGAGACTAACTGTGAGCAAAGAGAAACTAAGGAATCTGCAATATTTGTGGTCACACCCACTTGGGATTCTTTCAGGGATGTTATTAAGGAACAATACTACTTTTTTGGAAGCTATGATGACCAATACACGAGATGGACCACGCTGCGACAAGAAAGGGACCAGACAATGCCAGAGTTCACAAATATCTTCCATACCCTGTGCACCAAGCTGGGTATCAAGGAATCTGAATGACATCTAGAGCTCAATTACCGCAATAGTCTGCATAGATACATCC
>JASDQU010753225.1:0-27186 GCA_032191745.1 Picea mariana | reverse complement strand
ATCAATCTCAAGCACACATGAATCCATTCCCTCATGTAATGATTAATAATTCCTTACAACCATCTTGCAATGTCTCTCCTCCCCCATCCATTCATTTCCATGCTTAGACAAATATTGAAGACATCGAAAAAATGGAATTCCCAAAATAATTCATTATTACACCTTAAAAGTACTTTGCATGGAAGGAGAGAATAATCATGCATCTCTGAACCATAGGATTGTCCACATTAACCTTGAATACATAGACATAACTGAAATCACCCATAGAAAAATCCAAGTATCTAAATCGAATGGATGAAGCATTCAAAACAGTTTGCAGTCTCATCTCTCCCGATCCCCCTTTTCACATATCTTCCTATAAAACCCCCAATGAAGCCTCGACCGCCTTGGAAGGGATCTTTAGAAAACATGATGATATGAGTGGAAACATGCTCGAGGTGGAATTTCTCACATTGGATCCAAAAAGCTTTGACAATCTCCAAGATTTCTTTACAAAATACAAGGATTTAGTTTCGCAACTCAAAGCTTGCGAGGTTGATAAATCTAAGGAGGAGAAACAAATGGTTCTCACCATTCTCTCCAAAATTGGTCTTGAATTCCCCGTTTTCATATCCACATTCCATTCAGTCAAATTTACCTCTAGAGCCACCTGGAAGATGCCTTCTCTTGAGGAATTTATCGAATCCCTGACACAAGACAAAACCAAGCTCATCATCATGGGAAAAATCAAAGGCCCAAAGGCGCATGCACTTACTGTGAAAGAGGCAGCCATCGATATCACAAATATCAATATAAAGAAAAAATGAAAGCTCATGAAAATATTAAGAAGGAAGGGTACTCAAAACCCTTCACCGATGCCTCCGGATCCAAAGGTGGAAAGGGAAGAAAAGGGGAGAAATGCACATACTTCCATAAAGGATTCCATCCAGAATCAGCATGCATGCAAAACAAAATAGATATAATGACTCAAATACTTGAGAAAAACAACCTTGGATATCGCATCCCCAAGGGTTCCAAGAAGAAGAAGCCAGAAGATCAGAATCCCAAGAAAGACAATTCTAGCCATGCCTTGATTGCCACCAACTCCTCTCGCGATGCTTGGATCGTATATTTAAGAGCATCACATCACATGGCTACCACAAAAGAGGGCTATTCTTCATTGAATGCATGCAAAGGTACTCCTATTATGATGGGGGACAAATCTCTAGTCGAGGTCTCCGACAAAGGAAGGATTGAACTCACTAATGGAAGTTTTGAGAATGTGCTGCACATTCTTAAAATTTTCATCAATCTTCTCTCCGTGTATCATATGAAAAATTCCAGCATCGTAAATAAATTCATATTCAAACCTAATACAATGGACATATATGACATTCAAACCAATTCTAGGGTTTCTACTGGTGAGGTAAATCATCAATCTAGATTGTATACATTTTTTGAATTTATTGAACCAGATTCTGCTGTATTGCTTACCCATGCTGATGAAGGAAGTAGGATATGGCACGAAGGCTTCATACATTTGAATTTCAGATATATGAAACATCTTAGCAAACAAATATTTCTTGACGGTCTACCAGGCATGTATTTCTCTAAAGGAATCTGTGAGGGATGTTTTCTTGGAAAACACCCTCAAGAGAAATTCGACAAAGGAAAGACTCAGAGAGCTTCCTCTCCTTTAGATCTGATCCATAGTGACCTCATGGGTCCTTTTCCGCATCCATCAATCAAAAAAGTGAGGTTTTTTCTCATTTTTGTTGATGATTTCTCACGTTTCACATGGATTTACTTTCTCAGGAAAAAATCCGAGGTCTTTCAACCCCTCAAATATTTCAAAGCCATTGTTGAGACACAGTTCGAAAGAAAATCAAAGTCCTCTGAACTGATAATGGGGGACAGTATGTCAATCATGAGATCTAGAATATTTGTCATGATGCAAGGATTCATTTGCATCACACATTTCCCTATACTCCATAGCAAAACAGAGTTGCTGAGCGGAAAAACAGATCTCTAAAAGAGTTGGCATCTTGCATGCTACATGCAAAGTCACTACCACAGAGACTATGGGCCGAAGCACGTAATTGTGCAACCTAAATCCAAAATAGATCTCCCCATAGATATACCAAGGATAATACCCCCTATGAGGCTTGGAGCGGCTTGAAACCGGAAGTGACCCACTTTCATATTTTCGGTTTACGTGCATGGGCCTGGATTCCCTCTGAAAAGAGGAAGACACTTGAGCCACAAAACACATAATGTATCTTTGTTGGATACCCCTGTTGGGGCTCAGAAATGTCATATTTTCATCCACCTTTCCCTTCGTCATTCTTCACATTTCATCGCTCCACTAATCTTTCATGATATCATTTTCATAAATATATTTGGGTTTCACCTTATTATTTTCCACTTTATTCATTTTAGTATTAAAAGGTAATTTGTGATTAAATATTAGAAAATCGACATGTTTTCATATATATCTCAAAAATGTGTGAGATTTGTAATGTGTAGGAATATGTGAAGAATTAATACAAAAATACTTCTCGAATATCTCCTCCACCATTTCAAGGAGATAGTTATTCAAGCCTATTCCAAGGAGAAGATCATGCAGATTTGGATAACATATCTTATCCAAGATATATGAGAAATATGTGTGAGGATTTGAAGGGATTATATTTTGTAATAATGGGAAATTGGTTGAGAGAAAAGTGGATCTGTAATTATGAGATGGTTATCTTATCTTCAAGGCTCTCATGTATAAAAGAGAGTGCTCTCTCTTCATGAGGGAGTAGTAATAATTTTGTAGTTAGTCAGTAGTCATTGAGTAGTCCTTAGGATTTGAAAGAGAAGGGGATTCTTAGCTTTGATTCATAGTTTTGGTTTTCATGCTTTCATTATTATGTTATGAAGATTGATTTGATTATTTTAATGTAATATTGCTTCATTGGTGTGAGATCACATATGTTGTTGTGTCATTCAACTCTTCACATGTTGTATTGCTTTTCCTTCATGTAGTTCTCCATTCCTAGATTAATTTCATTTATGCAATTTCATTTCAGTCGTAAGTTGTAGCAATTCAATTCCAAGTCGTGTGTTTCAATTTCTTTCATTAGATTAATGATTCAATTTCAGTTGTATCTTAAACATTAGATTAGATTAGTCCCGCTTCAATCCTACATATACTTTACGTGTGCTTCGTAATTTTATGAACCTCGGATTGACAAATTAGATAGTTGGGAAAATACTACAATGCAATTAATACAACATTAGTTTGGCCCAATGTGACGACTGTCGTTCCCTTGTTACGATTGTTGTTCCCTGTACAGGAAGTGTCGTTCATTTGAATAGAACAACTGTCGTTCCCTTTATGATTGTTGTTCCTTTATAGGTGTTGCATCTCTGGAAGATGAGGTATTGAAAACGAAAGGTAAGAACCTACGTAGGTGTAACACCCCAAGTTTTTGAACCTGTATTTTTAATAATGTATTGTTACAATGATGAGAGGCCAGAGTTCCCAAACAATTATTGAAGGGCCAGTATGCCCAAGAAATGTAATGTTTTGATCATTAATAATAATAAATACATTGTTGGTTGCTAGATGGACAAGGACTAGAGTTATAGGGGGATATGATTCCACAAGAGAGGGCGCTTGAGGGACTAAGTGTTTATTCCTATTTTTTCTTATTACCCTTTTTGTCTAAGGGAGGGGATCAGTTACATGAAATTCTTGGGGAAGGCCAGTAGGTTTTTGTTTTCCCCATGAGGTTACTTAAACCTGCCTTTGGTCTGATGGGGGGGTTGGGACTGATGACTTGTTCGTTTTTTTCTCGTTCCCTCACTCATTATTCCCTTACGCACTCCCATGCACACACTATGTCTTGTCTTGGCAAAGGAAACAGAGCTGCTGAAGAACTTAGCCATGAGATAGTTGGCTGTAGTGGTCGCTGGTGTGATCCAGCCATGACCTGGGGCCTGCATGTGTGAAATGCATTATCCTGTGCCCTATTTTGCTCACAACTACGAGTCCCAAGAGTTCCAACATTGATATTCTGGACCCGTTGTGTTGGAAGCCCTGGCAGGAAGGAGAAGGACTGCCTGAGGGGTTGCGTGGTAGAGAAGGGTGGAGGTCCATTCTCTCGGGTGGCACAGGCTGGGTAGAAGAGAGCTGGGTACTTGGATTGTTGTGGGCGTCAGGAAACCTGTGAGAGATTGAGAGCTGACTGGTTTGGGAACCCAATTACACTCTGGAACCGTCCTTTTGGATTCATAGCCCTGGCTCGGGGGTGACACTGCTGTTGGGATTTAGAGCAACGATTTCTATGGTTGGGTGGAACGTCCTTGGTCTGCAGCTAGTCAGTGTCGTCTTTCATAAAGATAAGTTCTCTCTGCCATGATATTACTATCCGTGTATGAATGTATTCCGATGTGTAGTTTAATTGTCATTTACATGTATATGAATGTATTTCCATTGTGTATATTTAATTATCATTTAACATAATATTTAGATCTTGCATGCTTGCTGGATATTGTTGTGCATGTCGTTAAATTTGTTATCTTATGCATCCTTAATAAATAAAGAAGGTCATCATGAGAAAGAAGTCCAAGGGCGGGCTTGTAGGTAGCATACTTGGCCTATGGGTGGCTGGGTATGTTATAGTAGGAAACAAGTAAAATTCTTGTGCAAGCGACTACCTTCGGTTGATGCATAGAGGTTGTTTTTAGGACATCTTTAAAGCCCAACATTTTGGCGCCGTTGCCGGAGAAGCACCATGGATTGAAGCATTAGTTTCTTTTTCATTTAAATTCATGTAAGTGTGATCTATATGTGTTGGTAAGGGGTCATATAATCTACTTTATTGGAGACTCATGTTCTCCCTTCCAACTACGTAAGTGTGAATTTCAATTTCTGCAAAGAGTGTTTCAATTTCCACAAGATTAATTTCAATTTTTGCAAATAGTGTTTCAATTCCTGCAAGTCTGAATTTCAATTTATGCAAGAGTGTTTAATTTCTGCAAGTGTGATCTACATGTGTTGGTTCTAAGGGTCATAGAAGCTACTTCAGTGTATATTCCTCACTGTCCCTACCAACTATCAAGAGTGTTTAATTTTTGCAACTGTGAAGAGTAATTGTTTTCTGTTTCAGTAAGAGTGATTTTATTTAAGTTTTTTTTAGATTTGAGTTTTGGGTGCTGTAAGAATCTATTTAACAAGATGGTTTAACAATGAGTTTAAGATTGGAACAACTCACTCAGATCCTAGCAAAAGTCAGGATCTCCTCTTCTCTGGAAAAGGATATATTGACAACAGCCAAAAGCTTATTTTCTCCTCCTGAGGCAAACAAAGAATCAACATACGAAGAATCTTGCATATTTAATGAAGAACCATTAGGCGAGCAGGAGGTCGAGGAGGACAACGATGAGTTGCAACATGATCCGAGAAATACAAATTGGCCTACGAAAGCCTAATCGAACGATGGTTTCAAGCGAGTACTAGTTTAGTTTCATTTAGTTTTTCTTTTTATTTTCTTAATTTACAGTTTCAACTGCTAATTTCACACATTCATACATATTTCCGATTGTCATTTGAGAAATTGAAAGATAACATATTCTTATTATTGTTGTGTGCATGACTACATTGGCTATTTGATTACACGTAACTAATCTCTCATTTTTAATTAGCGTAGTGTCGGTAGGAGTTATTTTCAAGTTTTTTATTTTTATTTTTTAGATTAAGTATGGTCTCCTCCGCTCTTAGTGCGATCACGAGGATCAGAAAGTAGGATATCTTTAAATTTTTTAGGAATGAATAAATTAATGTTTTAAAAACATTTCTAATTGATTTCATCCTTAATTTGCAAATCATTTATGTCCATTTGGTAAAAAAAAATAAAAAAAGAAAATGTTTTTTCAATTTCATTTTTTTTAGAAACAAATATAAAAATAAAAATAAAATATTTTTTTTCCCATCCATCTTGTGCCTACAAGTAAATAAAGAATTAGCTGAATAGAACAAAAACTGGTTAGTAAATCTAGGCGGATGAATCCTTTGAGATTTTACCTAAAATTGTATCATGCTTGTTGCTGCTCTCTTTTTAAACCTTCTTGCATAGAGATCTGAAACCTGCAAACATTAGATTTTACACGTTCGACCTACTATAAAAGAATAAACATTGTTGCAATTTGCTTCATCAATTTATATTTCTTGCATTAATGAATTTCGTCACCAAAGACACTTGGTCGTACCTGTTCTTCAACTTAGCGACGACTGTGCCAACTCATGCCCAGGCCTGCACGCATTTTAATATTGTCTCCATTACCTAGATTCAATAAACAAACAGAAATATGAGAAGGATAAGTAAGATGGGAAGGATGCATATGAAGTTTTTTTTTGTAAAATGAGCTAACGCTCAGATCTTGAATAGTAATATGCATTTGCCAGTAGATCAATAAGCATAAAAGAAAAACGACGATCAATAAACATCAGTAAGAAGAGAAGGATCTTTGCTCAAACAAATTGTGAGAAAAACAAGTTCCTGGACTAAAGTTCTTCGACAACAGGTATTACAAACAAATATATCTATACCGGTATACAAAAACTCCGAAAATTACAACTTTGTATATTGTGACTCGGGGAGAGGACGAAACATAGAGTAAAAGGTATCGAAACTCCAAGATCCACTATCTGATCCGAAAATAAAGGATATATGCACTGGGGATCAAGGCTATGGAGATAATTATGTGCACTAACGAACAAATAAAATGGTAAAGATATGTTATTTTTGGGCGATTCTTGCCAGGATCGGTGGACGATAATTTTATTTTTTTATCTCGCCTTGGCGATTGTTTCCAATCAGGTATGAAAGATCTCAAGTTGTTTACCGGTGGTGACAAGACCAAATCCCTCTATCTATGGCCTTTCCCCAAAAAAGACTCTTCCGTTGAGCTGACTGATATCTCTTTGCCCGATATCTCTTAACATGCAACACTAAGTATAACACAACCATGACTCCTATTGTTGCCTACAATTACAGAGAGCTGCCATGACAAGACTTCCAAAAGTATATTGCGGATCTCAATCTATGCAAAAATCAATACAAATTCATATCTGATCTGTGCAACAGGAACCAATATGAGAACGAATCAGTCGGCCCCATCCTGTGAGAGACACCACCTGTAAAATTATTAGCTGTGTCATTTCTATATTTGAAGGGAATTTGTAATAATGTACACTCATGAATTGAATTCGATTTAATGGGATCTTCATTCACCTTTGCACAATAATTCTTCACTAGCATGATGGACGCTTTGTATTCTCAGCCGAGTGCATAAATCATTTTGGTAAGTAATGCTTCAGCTCTCTCCCTGGTGTCAGTATTATGGCCGCTTTGTATTCTCAGCCAAGTGAGGTTCCTAAGAGGATTATGTATGATTGGAATGGCGGGTGGAATGAGTTTTCCATTGAAGCTTCAGATTCGCTAATGAAGGCATTCTCAACTGGCATGCCCACTGCCGAAGGGGTAATATATGGATCGCCTTACCTCGTCAATTTTTTGCGCATGCTGCAAATAGATTTGAGGGTGGGTTGTCAAAGATCCATTGCCTGGATTAACAAGAATGGATCTTGTCTTTTTTCCCTAAAGGATTCTTTGAGGATAATAAATCTGAGTCCCAGTTCAAGCAATGGCAACGTCGCCAGGATCTCTCTCACACAGTTGATTTTTTTATCCTTCTTGGGTTTTTCTGTGATTATGTTTTGTTGTATATGAGTTTAGCTTCCAACTTCTTACTATCATTTAGATTTTTGGTTCTTGTTTTATGATTTACTAAGGCGACATACTTCTCTACCCATTTTGTGTATTGGAGACTTGACGAAGAGATTTCTCTTTGTTTATGGTAGAGTTAGAAATACCATGAAATTGTGATGGAGGCCTGATAATAAAATGTAGCCGGATATATTGTAAATGGTGCTAAGATCATTCATCAATCATGTTGACGTCACCCCCAAAGTCATAATTCGAATAGGTGCAACTGAGGGCTCGAAGGTTGAGAAGTGTGGAGTTGAGGGTAACTTGGAGCCCTTGTCCGAGGCTTCAGATACTAGAAAATATGTGCCCCCCAATAATTATAGATGACCTCCGTTGTTATTGATGACCTCAAGAGTTTCCAAGGACTCAATGGTGGATTCGGTGCGAGTCACTGTGCAGGTCTATGATTTTTTTGGATGAGCAAAGTGATGTGGAGTTTGGGATGTGAGAATATTATCTAAATGATGAATGATCATGATATACAAGGGAACACCCATACACATGACTGCCATGTTCCCTAGGATAACTAACAGATAAAGAATGAAACATGTTTTCTGGCAGCCGTGGTTGATTCCCCCAAGGATTAAAGTTATGTCACAACGTGCTAAACTGGTCATTTGATTAGTGTATGACTCAAAATCTTAAGCCTATCACTTACCTGTTGCTTATCACTTACCAGAAACACATAATGGATGCCGAAAAGATCCTATATAAGATTTGAGTGGCAAGGATTTTATGAGCAATAATGTCTGTGGTTCTGAAACAAGCAATGGCATTAACTTGCATGAGCGATGGAAAACGTAATTCCTGGGAAAGTGTGAATAACTTGGGGTTGAATCTATCTTTCCTACGAGTGCCCTCGGGCGCAACAAACTTCTAATATCGATCTGGGGCATTCATGGTGGCCTGGTGGTGCAGGTATAGAAAGATGAAAGTTGGATGATTTCAGTGACAACCATTCTTTTTTTTTGTTTTATAATAATAAAAATAATTTTCTTTTATTTATTTTTAATTTTCTTTAATTTGTTTGTTTTATTATAAAAATTGGTTTTAAAAGAATTTCATTTTATTTGCGTTGTTTTATTATAAAAATATAAAAAAAAATCATAAAAAGAAAAAAAGAAAAAAATTCAAATAAATTTTTGTGAGAAGAAAAAATACTTTAGCAAATGGACATTTCAAATAATTCTTGACAACGATATCGAAGAAATTTGTTTTTACACTAACTCGGTTTCTGGAGTCACTTTAGCAAGCAATCAATGCTGAAACAAGCATGCACAACGACCATGACAAGAGGTATACAAACGCATTTTATTTTTACTTTGCCGCATTTGTACTTCTTTCTGCATGTTATGTTTTTCTTCAAACATCTCACAAGTTTTCATGGAGGATTTGTACTAAGTTTGTTTTAGGTGCGCAGATGATCACACCTTGCTGCTGAAGTGAATCATAGAAACTTTTCCAAAAAAAATCATGCTTTGTTGACTTCTTGAAGGAGTTGTTACTCATCATAAACATCATGGAATTTGTTGTTACACAACGACCTTTCATAAACCCATTTGCGTCATGAATGTTTACCCACGTTTTTTCTTCAAAGCACATTGGTCATCCCTGTGTTGAATCTCATCTTCCATTGAATTATCCTTCATGATTTCGCACACACCTATCTTTCCGAGTCACATACATCTCTTTATCTTTTTTAGTTCATTTTTACTTGTCAATAAAACAATCTAGCTCCCTTTCCATGACTACATTGCCTTGCCATAAACACTATTGTTACTGGGATATTTTCATCTATAGTCCTACCAATCATTTTGTATGAACTCACGTTGACTGATGTGGGATTCTTTAAGGCCCTCCTTTCATCCACCTTTCCCTTCACCATTCTTCACATTTCATCGCCCCATTAACCTTTCATGATATCATTTTCATAAATATATTTGGGTTTCACCTTATTATTTTCCACTTTATTCATTTTAGTATTAAAAGGGAATTTGTGATTAAATATTAGAAAATCGACATGTTTTCATATATATCTCAAAAATGTGTGAGCTTTGTAATGTGTAGGAATATGTGAAGAATCAATACAAAAAGACTTCTCGAATATCTCCTCCACCATTTCAAGGAGATAGTTATTCAAGCCTATTCCAAGGAGAAGATCATGGAGATTTGGATAACATATCTTATCCAAGATATATGAGAAATATGTGTGAGTATTTCAAGGGATTATATTTTGTAATAATGGGAAATTGGTTGAGAGAAAAGTGGATCTGTAATTATGAGATGATTATCTTATCTTCAAGGCTCTCATGTATAAAAGAGAGTTCTCTCTCTTCATGAGGGAGTAGTAATAATTTGGTAGTCAGTCAGTAGTCATTGAGTAGTCCTTAGGATTTGAAAGAGAAATGGATTCTTAGCTTTGATTCATAGTTTTGGTTTTCATGCCTTCATTATTATGTTATGAAGATTGATTTGATTATTTTAATGTAAGATTGCTTCATTGATGTGAGCTCACATATGTTGTTGTGTCATTCAACTCTTCACATGTTGTATTGCTTTTCCTTCATGTAGTTCTCCATTCCTAGATTAATTTCATTTATGCAATTTCCCATTCCTAGATTAATTTCATTTACGCAATTTCATTTCAGTCATAGGTTGTAGCAATTCAATTCCAAGTCGTGTTTTTCAATTTCTTGCATTAGATTAATGACTCAATTTCAGGTGTAGCTTAAACATTAGATTAGATTAGTCCCGCTTCAATCTTGCATATACTTTGCGTGTGCTTCGTAAGTTTACGAACCTCGTATTGAAAAATTAGATAGTTGGGCAAATACTACAATGCAATTAATACAACATTAGTTCGGCCCAATGTAATGACCGTCGTTCCATTGTTACGATTGTTGTTCCCTTTACAGGGAGTGTCATTCATTTGAATAGAAAAATTACCATTCCCTTTATGATTGATGTTCCTTTACAGGTGTTGCTTCTCTGGAGGATGAGGTATTGAAAACAGAAGGTAATAACCTACATAGGCAACAAGTAAAATGCTTGTGCCAACGCCTACATTCGGTTGATGCATAGAGGTTGCTTTTAGGACATCTTTAGAGCCAAACAACCCCAACGATGTGAAGGGATAAAAAAATATTGATCTTTCCTTGGACTAACTCATCATTGAGCGAAGTGTCCAATTCGAGGAAAGTGTCTCGCATGTACCTCAACAACCGCATGCAGACACCTTCATTCTTCCACCTATCCGAGATGATGAGCATGCACATGCCGAATCTTCTTCAGATGATATTTTTGATTCATAGGATTCAAATGATCCAGATACATATTCAATATAGTCAGATGCATAGTCAGAGCATCCATATGCAGATGCAGAGCCAGAGCAGAGGCCCAAGTGGGCACAAACTACTCTTCAGGATGTAGGGGATCTTGTTGGTGATCTAGCCAATATTAGGAGGACTCGATCTAATTTCGAGGAGCCTCATATTGCACTCACTACCACTAAACCATTTCCCTCCAGACATATTTTCTTGGTTCAATCTTCAGATCCACAGTCTTATGAAGAGGTTGCTGGAAATCCCTTTTGGGAATCCACCATGCAGGAAGAGTACAACTCCCTCCTTGAGAACCATACTTGGGATCTTGTTCCCCTTACTCAGGATGACTGATTCACTTCTACTCTTAGTTCTGTATGTTGATGATTTTCGGATCACCGGTTGCTCGACTTCAATGATTGCTACAGTTAAGAGGATTCTACATGATATGTTTTTGATGATGGAGATGGGTCTGCTACACTTCTTCCTTAGACTCAAGATTAGTCTGGATGCATCAGGCATCAAACTATCTCAGGCCAAGTATGCTCGAGATCTCCTTGAGATATTTCACATGACATAATGCAATTCTGCGTCGACTCCTTTCCTCTCAGGACTCAAACTTGAGGATGGCGGGGACACTCCACTGGTTGACAACACACTATAAAGACATCTAGTGGGGAGCTTGTTGTATCTCTCACACTCCAGAATAGACATCTCCTATGCAGTTGGTGAAGTTTCCAGGTTCATGCAGGAGCCACATGAGCTACATTAGAAGGTTGCAAAGTGTATCCTTCGATACATATAGGGCACCATCACCTTTGGGATTCATTATGAAACATACTCTACATTGGATCTCATAGGGTTCATTGATTTTGACTGGGCTGGCGATAACACTGATCGCAAGTCTACATCTGGTTACTCACTCATTCTTGGTTCCAGGTCTATCTGTTGGTCGAGAAAGAAGCATGATGCTATTTCTCTTTCTTCAGCCGAGGCAGAGTACATAGGGGTAGTTAACATAACCATTCAGGCTATGTGGCTGCAACATTTTCTCACTGAGTTGGGCATTCAGTTTCATTGGCCGATCGTCATCTGGTGTGACAACCAGAGCACTCTAAATTTCTACAGAGATCCAGTTCAGAGGTCGCAGATGAAGCACATCGAGATCCAAATGCACTACATCTGAGACTTAGTACACGAGGGGATCATCAACCTACAGTTTTGTCCTTCAACAGAACATATGACATACATCTTCACCAAGACCTTCGTTGAGCAGAATTTCCATTCTCTGCAAATTCATCTTGGAGTGAAGGACACAATTTCCTAGCAACTGTCAGTTCTTTTTTTTACATACATTGTACCTTGAGGGGTTTTTTTTCCCTCTTTCCTCACTTTATTTCAGTGTATCTTTTGTATTTGGGTACCTAATATGGCCTCGTTGTCGAGACCCATTCTTTATTTTCACCATAGTGATGTTCAGGGGGGGTGTTGGAGTTACTTCACACACACCTAGGATTTATTTTTCCTAATGTTTTTCCTATGTTTATTAGTCTTTATCCAGTCTCCTAAAGTTTCATGAGAATATTCCTCTTGGAGAATATTCTCTTTAGTTTTCACTTCAGTTTGACTAGTTGAGTGGAGTCTAGATGTTGCATTGGTTTTGTCACCATGCAACATTGGGATCATCACCAACTAATGCACATTGTCCTTGGGATCATCACCATACTATCACATTACCCATGATTCCTTGATCTCCTCCTCACTTCACTTTGTTTCAGTCAGTTAACTGAATATTGGTAGACTAGTTAACTCAGTTAGGTGGCAGTTCACTCTCGTAACTGCCTGAGAGACTAGACTAGGCGGCAATTCACTCCTGTAACTGAAGGTGTGTGTCAAAATCACTCTATACCACCACTATGGTGCATTGGATTCTCCTCCATTGCGCATTGGTTGAGTTATACAAAATATATCATATGTAAATTATTCATTATTCAATACGGTTAATGAGAATTCTTCCATTCTTTCTCTCTTGCTTCATTTTTCTCAATTTCTCTCTGCAAATGTGTGTGGTATTTTATAACTAGATCTATTCTGTGTAGGTTCAACACATTTACATCTACATATCACGAAAGGAATGAATTTAATTTGTTAGTGTTGCATCCATATTCAAATAAAGGATCAAATTTGTTTGAATATAAAAATACTTTAGTGTAGTTTTATTTAAATCAAGTTAATGATATTGATATGGTTGAGTGGCATAGACAAACAATGGATATGGTTGGTATAAGATTGATTCAATCCACTGCTAATGTGAGAAATATTCAAACCATGGTTAGTAATATTTATATTCAATTAAGTAATGAAAGAACATTAAACAAAGTTAAGGCTACTAAATTCAAAGAATTGGAAAATCAAGTTGCATTTATCACTGATGTTAATAAATCCACCAATAATTTCAAAAGCATCATGGATGAAAATGATTGAGAAATAAAAAACTTGAAAGCTAAGTTGAAAATTCCTTAACATGAATTTACTGAATTGAAAGCACTATTGGATGCTTATCAAGAAATATATGCCTTATCTTTAGAAAACAATTCGTTAAATATTTCATTTGCACAGTTAACAAAGGAAATTGAAGGTCTTAGAAAAGAGAAGATCAAACTTCAAGAAAAATATACAACAAAGTTAAGAAAAATACAATAGGAGCTTGCTGAAAATACTTTTTCTCTTTGTGCTTGTTGTAAATCCATCTGTTACAAACATTGATGAAGTTGTTGGAAATGATGCAAAAAATATAGATGAAAATGTGCATCACACATTGCAAAATTAACCAATCGTTTACAGAAAATGGAAATTGTAAATAAGGAGAATATTGTTCGGTTAGAGGAAGTAAGAAAAGAAAAAGATATTCATATCAAGAATATGAAAACTAAGATAAATGAGAAGGAAATTGAAATCAAATATCTTATGGTATCTAGAGAAAGTCTTGAAAAATTACTTCATGTTGCATTGGGTCAAGCTGTTGGAAAGCATCATTTGATTGAAGCCAAACATAGTATCTGGGATCAAATTATTGAAAAGATAAAAGTATCCAGAGCGTATTTTGACTGGTTTCAACTATATGAAAGAGTGTTAATCACAAATTCCCTGATCGATATTAAGAATGTGCTACCTGAAGTTGAAGAACTGAGAAAATTATTCGGTTTCTTAATTCATTATTAGAAAAATACTTAAAGGCAACTAGAGTCAAGGACATAACTGATGTAATTATAGACGTATCAATAATTATTGATAAAAAGGACATAATAAAATCTTTGGATTTGAAGATAACCGAGGTCAAGAAAGAGGTAGAAAAATTTAAAGATTAGTTTCATGTACTTCAAACATTTGGTTTACCTTACCCGTGGGTGTTGAACTAACATAGTCCGATGCCTTGATAGCATGCCGAGATGAAATTGATTTTATTTAAGAAGGAAATTAAAGCTGATCGTGGATGTATTACAACGAGATTTTTCTCTCCTTATTTTGGTTAAAAATTTGTTAAGTGCTCAACCCCCTCCCCCTGTTCCTTTTCAATTCCATATTGATATTGATATTTTGTATAGAAAATTGAAAAGACAAACTTGAATGGAATGATATGTTACGTTATAAATGTGCAATCTTGCTATTATCACAATATAATGTACAATAAACGTTAATACAATATGAAAATATTGATGAAGAAGTCATAATGACAACACATTTTCTCTATTAATTCTCTCTATTATTACAATACAATGTACAATAAAATTCAATACAATAAGAAATTGTTAATGAAAAAGTTATAGTGACATCAGTTATGTCCACACCAAATACAAAAAATAATAATACAAAAAGACATAAGGAAACTCCCAAAAAGAAATGAGGTGTTATTTTAAAGAAGGGTGATCAGTTATGTCCACACCAAATACAAAAAGTAATGATACAAAAAAACATAAGGAGTTATGTCCACACCAAATACAAAAAATAATGATACAAAAGGACATAAGGAATCTCCCAAAAAGGAATGAGGTGTTATTTTAAAGGAAGGTGATCAATTATGTCCGCACCAAATACAAAAAATAATGATACAAAAATACATAGGGAAGCTCCCAAAAAGGAATGGGTTGTTATTTTAAAGGAGGGTGATGGTGGAACATCCTCATCCACTAAAAACAAATTATAATAATGATAAAAAAGACATAAGGAAGCTCCCAAAAAGGAATGAGGTGTTATTTTAAAGGAGGGTGATCAATTATGTCCACACCAAATATAAAAAATAATGATAAAACACATCCTCATCCACTAAAAACAAATTATAATAATGATAAAAAAGACATAAAGAAGCTCCCAAAAAGGAATGAGCTGTTATTTTAAAGGAGGGTGATCAATTATGTCCACACCAAATACAAAAAATAATGATACAAAAGGACATAAGGAAGCTCCTCAAAAAGAATGGGGTGTTCTTTTAAAGGAGGGTGATGGAGGAACATCCTCATCCACTAAAAACCAAATTATTTATCAAAAACAAAAGGGGAAGAAAAATTCATCCCAAACATATTCTCTGGTACATTTGGATAGTTTTTCCCTGTGTTAAATAAGTTATTAAAACCATTTGGGTTAAAAACATATAAATAAGGGCGCTTGGACAAAAACATTTTAATTTATATTTAACGAAGACTTATCAAATTCAACTGATTTATATTTTAAGCAGTTTGTTTCGTTATGTGTATAAGATTTGTGTGTGAGAAATGTTTCGATTCTGTTTTATATAATCATGAATGTGATGAAAAATAATGATTGATGCATGAAATTTATGATCTTCATAATGTTCTAATCATTTGAATACATTGTTACTGTAAACTTTCTCGGGAAAGCATTAACAATGTGTTTAATATCTATTACTATGCTCTATTGAATTGAATAAATTCAGTATGATGTTAGATAAATTATATTCATATTCTGTTTTAAGATATACATTTGTTTAAAGTTTACCTTAAGATATACATTAAGGTATACATTTGTTTTAAGATATACATTCTGTTTTTTTTTACTTAAATTAGTTTAAAGTTTTAGCTTTATGAGTTTAACATTCTCATGAAGAGTTAAATATTAAATTCAATATGTTTTTTTCTTAAATCTCCCCCTTATTTTATGTTTACTTAAAATTAGATAAATATTAAATTCAATATGTTTTTTTCTTAAATGTCCCCCTTATTTTATGTTTACTTAAAATTAGATAAAGTTGTTTATTTGGTTGATATTTGAATATTTATTGTATTGATTATTTTTCAAGAATTATTTTATCTGTTTTTCTTTCTTTAAATTAGTTTACCTTAAGATATACATTTGTTTAAAGTTTTAGCTTTAAGAGTTTAACATTCTCATGAAGAGTAAAATATTAAATTCATTATGTTCTTTTCTTAAATTCCCTCTTTATTTTATGTTTACTTAAAATTAGATAAAGTTGTTTATTTGGTTGATATTTGAATATTTATTGTATTGATTATTTCTTAAGAATTATTTTAAACGTATAGAAAATGTTTTTTCATTTTAATTATTACAATGATTTGAGGGCTATTCTTTTGGCTATTGAATTATTTTAGATTATTTTAAAGTGGGGAGGTTTTTTTGAAAGCTTCCATAAGGTGTATTGGCATTGTTTCCTCATCAAGAACAACCTCAAGAACAACAAACTAGATCTAATGGACACGATGAAAGAAACATTGTTAAAAATGATTAATCTTTAAGTGTTATTGAACTTTATGACTAGAGATAAATGGAAGATCACTTGCACAACAAGAAGCCATGGAACACCTTTATATGGGATATATACTAGATACTAAGGAAAGTTGCATGATAGTTGTTTTAATGACTAAAGATCCACATGGCTATCCATTTTAGATTGAAAAATTTATGAAGGTCAATAAAGAAAATAAATAAGTTATAACAATTGAAGTACATTGGTATGCAATAGATACACATCCTATAATGGAGTGTACAAGCACAAGATGGTAGTTGGGAAACATATCAATAAAAAGAGAAAACAAAAGGGTCAAAATACAAATCATTGTTGCATTGACATTTTAAAATTAAAATGTGTTGGCATACTTGTTTATGACTTCCATTTCACAAAGAGACACTCTTTGCTCTAGGAATACATACATTATTAAAAGGTTGTTGGCACATGGAATAGTTGAAAAATGAGAGTCTAGTGAACCATGTTGTAGATATAGATAGTTTATAACATTTGAAATGTTGGGTGTACATTAAGACTAAGGTGGTGTAGTCATTAATAATAGAGATGAATATTGGTAATATAGATCTTCATCCAATCATTCATCTGAAGATAATGCAAATTTTGATTGTGTTTAAAAATGCATGAATGAATTTTATTGATTGTCTCAAACATTTAAATATTTTTGGTTAGTATGATATTTGTATAGTAATCTAAAGGAGTGTTTGAGCTTATATATGATCTTCCATGAAGTTATGTTTCTTGCATTGTTTCTATGTTTCTTTGCTTATATGATTTAACTTTGAATAATGCAACAATATTTCTTAGCTTATATTATTTGAGTATTAATAATGAAACAATACTTCTTATAAAATAATTTGTGTTAACTTCAATTTAATTTATGTTATTTTTTTTATTAAAAAGTAAATAAAATATTTGAAAGTAGCGTTAAACTTTAAATTATGGTGTAATATTGTCATGACAATGTTTATAGTTTGGTTGAAAATTTTTGATGAAAAGACACACACACACACACACACACACACACATATATTGGTATTACTCCTATACCAACATAGTTTTAAAATTATTGAAATTTCAACCCTTAAAATATGGTGCTCGAAGTGATAAACTAATCCTAAATGAGTTCTAGTTTTAAGGTTGATTTTAATGTTTTGATTGCATCAATACCATTTTTTTAGGCCATGGTTTAAATTTTTTGTAATTTTGACCTCGAAAAAAAGAGTGCTATTGATAACACCAATTTTTTATTCTAAAGTTGATTTTAATATATATGTTGCAATAAACCTCCTATTGAGGCCAAAAAATTGTAATTTTAACCCTCCTAAAAAATGAAAAAACGGTGTTGTCGATAACATTATTTTTCTCTTTGAGGGTTGGGGGTTTTAGAAGGTTGTAATTTTAACCTCGAAAAAAAGGTGCTACTAGTAGTACTACTTTTTTATTCAGAGGTTAATTTTGAGGTTTTTGATACACAATTAGGGGTTTTTAGGGCTATAGTTCTCATTTTGAAGTCACAATGCTTGTCAACTAGGTAACTATGTTAGTATTGGATTCAATGATCAAGATATTTAAATATTCAATGGAAAACATCAACTTCTCAAATCCGAGGTAAAAAATTGAGACTAACGTAAGAATGTTTGAACAAAACTCTTTGGGAAAAGTAGACTCTATAGCTAGAAAAATAAAGAGTCACATAGAAGTTATAAATAAAAAGGTACTTGGACCTAATAAAAATGGTTATGCATATAATATAAGGGCCAAGGACAAGGGAAGCTCCAAAATGTAACAACTCAAAATCCCTCACCTCAACTTTGTCTGAAAACCTAATCGATTAACCTCAAACCTTTGTCATAAATTCTCTCATATTTGGTTTTATAGACATGTGTGTAATCCTCAATGCTTTTTCATTGTTGAAGCTCTATGCCATTGAAACTCTAAATTTGAAATCAAGGATGCAACTCTCCTTGAACACATAAATAATGAATATAGGCCACAAGATGGATCATATCCACTATTAGAAATATGGAAACCATTGATCTCCCTTACCACAATCCTTAGGTTAGGTAGTCTTGATACCTATAATTATAGTGCTTACATTAAAAAAAATGCTCCTCATTTTGGTTGAGCCTGTTAATACTATAAAAATAAGAAAAAAATTTAAGCATCTTGCTTCCATATTGTTACATTTGAACTCTTCCTCATTGACGTCTAAGGCCATAAATATATTTAGCAAAGATTTAGTGCACAAGGTGAAACTTACAATGGAAAACTATACCCTCAAGAAGGAATTTTATGTCATATATATTGGAAGAATAGATGTTGTTTTAGATATTCCATGGATTATTTCCTTTGGGACCTATTCCACTAACCACTAAAATAAATTCCTCTTCCTACAACAATATGGTCATGAACAAAATATCAAATACCTACCACCTAAAAGTGTCTATAATGTTGATCGTAAATACATGTTCAAACATATTTTGAAGAAGGGACACTTTGGATTGATGGATTTCTTGTTCATTTATAATTCATGGTTCACTTAACCAAGATAAGATTGCATTCGAGATTCATCATATCCACTACAAATTCTAAGTGATGCCATTTAAGCCTTAGAATGTTTTATCTAGATTTCAAGCCTTCATGAATAAAGTGTTTTGTAAATATATCTACAAGTTTATATTAGTTTTATTTGATGGCATATTGACATAGAAGAACATTAAAAATTCATCTAGAGCATCTTGTATTAGTTACTTTAGTACAACATTAAATTTATGCAAGAGAATGGGATTATGAATTTACTGAAACTTCCCTTCAGATATATTTTCCATATTATATCTATAGAGGATGTTGGCGTGCAATAGGAAGATCCGAGGTTCAAAATTAATTCACCAACAAAACCATTAAGATACCAACCATTTCGGCATCACCTGCAAGCAAATGAAGTCTCACCTGAGGTATCTATGGGGATTGCAGAAACCAGGTTTCCGTAGTCATGAAGGGAAGGGAGGAATTCATTAAAACCATTCCACTTAACATTCATTCATTATACCATTCATTATGTGCGCATAACCATAACATCGTATCAAAGATTAAGATTAACCAACATACATTAAGTGTGTGAAATAAACATAACAATAAACAAATACATAACAACATGACACATATACATCATATTTTAATGCGTTTCACCCAATATTGGCTACATCCACAATGAAAGGATTCTTATATTATCATTCAACATCAACTCTTACAAAAGATGTAAACTATGCGCATACATGATATCTCAGTTCTGCCCCCAAATGCCCTTGTCGTTCGCACATACAATGCACACTTATCTCATTCTCACACTCAAGCTCTCCTCTACCCAAAAACCCTTTACATATTTATACATTTTCATTATGTCTTAGCTCATTAAAAAATGGACCAAAATACATAATAACTTCTAACTGTCTTTCGCTTTTCGCATACGCTGACCCATGCAAATGTGCTAACTACCTTCCTTTCTTCCACGCACACTTCTCCTTAGCCAACTTGTTGCACGATTGCTCCTGCGCAATTCCCAAAATTGGTCCCAAAATTCCCTGCTCCAACATGCCCCCAACACTCACATGTGGCTCGTCCCGAGCCACTCAGTTATACTACCACTCCCTTCAGTGTCGCAATGAGATTTTCAAAAGTCTCCTTTGCTTTCACAATATTCTCTTTTACTTATGTTTCCCATGCCAATATCTCTTCTACATTCTGCGCAGTGAATGCTAACTTAAGGAATTCTTCCTAAGCAATAATCGAGTTGAATATACATGGAACTCCTTTTTAAATTTCTTCTTCATTCTGGGTAGATGGTTTTCGTGTTTCTCGAGTATCATAAATGTTGCAATACCTAGGTTCTTATTGCACAATGAGTTTTCTTCCCTTGTTCTTCATGTTCCTGTTCTTCTTCTTGATCCTTATTTGGTTCTTGTGTCTCCTTCTGGGCTATCTCAATGACCTCTTGTTCTATGTAGTCCTATTCCGGGAAAGTTGGTTAAGATTGGATCTATTTCTTCCATTCTCCGGACTTCTTCCTACACCAATGCTGCTGCTTTATTACTTTGTTGTTTCTTTTGTTGTGATGAGGATTCTCCTATATTCAGTGGCTTCATTGTTCTATGCAAATAACCCACATATACAACTTACTTGCTCAACTCTTTTCAAACTCGCTCAATTATTTCTGTCTTGTTGAATGCTCAAACAATAATAACCTTTTCCTATCGACCCATCATCTTCTTTTATAGCCCGTCGCTAGTTGTTTCCATTCTTCTTTGCGCCCAAATTTTGCAGTCTAATCCACTTACACTCGCATCTACTTCTTTCCCTAACTCTTCATTAACTTCATGTCCTCAGATGGATCATACGTTAGATTTTACATCCTGTAAAAATTCAACATCATTTCTTACAAAAGGTGCACACTACGCTCATATATGATATCTCAGTTCTACCCCAAAATTCCCTTGATGTTCGTGCATACCGTGCACACCTATCTCATTCTCACACTCTGGTTCTCTTCTACCCAAAAACCCTTTACATTTTTATACATTTTCATTAGGGATTATCCCGTTACAAAATGGACCAAAAGGCCTAACTAACTTCATCCTTTCGTGCACGCTGATCCAAGACAATGTGCTAACTTCCTTCCTTTCTTCCACGTGCGTGCTTCTCATTAGTCGACTTGTCGCATGATTGCTCCCGCATGACTACCAAAACTGGTCCCAAAATGTCTTACTCCAACAGTAGGATACATTGGAGAAAAAGGACTTTGAGATATGCACCATCCTATACAAGTTGTTAGGGAATGTCTACTTGATTGAATGCAACAACATTGTTGTTCCTGAGGTCAACTTGACTTTAACTCAAATTGAATCATGTTGGGTTGAGTCAATTCAAATCAACTTGAGAATACTTTGTCAAGTTGAGCCGACCATGTTATGGCACCAGAGGGTGGTATACATTGGAGAAAAAGTACTTTGAGCTATGCGTAATAAAGGTATGGTCAAAGGCTTTCCTGATTATAATTTGGAAGTAAAATTTTGTGAACATTGCATATATGAAAAACAAAATCGGGTTAGGTTCCCATTTGGAGTGACAAGGGAAAAGGGGGTTCTATAATTGGTTCATAATGAGGTGTTTGAGCCTATAATAGTCCATTCACTTGGAGGATCCCTATATTATGTCTCCTTCATAGACGATTTTTCTAGGAAGCCATGGATATATTTCCTGAGAAATAAATTAGAGGTTTTTGAGAAATTCAAAGAGTTTAAATCTTTTGTAGAAAACCAACCAGATAATAAGATCAAGGTGTTGAGAACTAACAATGGTGGTGAATTTTGTGGAAATGATCTTGAGCAGTTATGCAAGCAGTGTGGAATATTACACCAAAATACCACTCCATACACCCCACAACAAAATGGAGATTTTGAGAGAATGAATGGGACATTGATCGACAAGTTAAGGAAAATTTTCACTAGTTCTGGGCTTGCACAAGAGTTCTGGGTAGAGACAATCAATACTGCAAAATATTTGGTAAATAGGTCTCCTTCATCGGTGTCAGTTGACACGACTCCACATGAGGTATGGTTTGGTAAGAATCCTTCACTTTCACATGTCAAAGTATTTAGTTATGATGCATTTTTGCATGTTCCCAAAGAAAAAAGGCACAAGCTAGATAAGAAGGAAGTCAAGTGTATTTTCGTTGGATACAAAGAAGGAATGAAAAAATATAATTTTTGGGATCCTGCATCGAGGAAAATTGTGTACAGTCAAGATGTGGTCTTTAGAGAAGTCGGAGGCATGTCCAAATTTGAAGTGGTTCAAATAGAGAAATATCTAGGGAATGTTAGGTTTGAACTTTAGAACGAAGAAGATGATTCATATGAGTCGACTGAATCAGATGAAGAGGTAGAAACTCCAACCCCAATTGTAAGGAGGTTTGAACGAGTAAGAAACCAATTGAAAGGTATATTCCACCGAAATTTTATTCTAAATTTGTGTTAACTACAATTGACGAGGATACAAAGTTGGTTAGGGAGGCAATCGACTTGACAGAGGGTAGACTCTGGAACGATGCCATGGTCGAAGAAATGAAATCCTTCCACAAGAATGAGATGTGGGATTTTGTAGAATTAACTATTGGAAGAAAACCCATTGATAGAAAGTGGGTGTTCAAGAAATATATGAATGCAACAGGTCAAGTCGAGAAATTCAAATCTTGACTAGTAGCTAAAGGATATTCCCAAGTTGACGGAGTCAACTTCAATTAATTTTTTTCACCTGTTGAAAAATTAACTTCCACTAGAGTACTAATGTCTCTGGCTACAAAATTTGACCTTGAGATGGAGAAAATGAATGTGAAGAAAACATTCCTATATGGGGACTTGAAAGAAGAAATCTACATGAAACATCCTGGAGGATTTGTAGTAAAGGGAAATAAAGATTTAGTGTGAAAATTAAAAATATCCCTTTATGGTCTAAATAAAACGCCAAGTATGTGGAATACAAAACTTGACACATACATTCTTAGTTTGGGATTTGTGAGAAGCAAGGCTCATCATTGTGTATATTCCAAGGAAGAAGGCAATAATTTCATATATGTAGCTTTGTATGTTGATGGCATGTTGTTAGTAGGAAAAAACATGGACACAATAAAGGAGGTGAATAAGAAACTATCTTCCTATTTCAACAGGAAGGATCTCAGTGGAACAAACTTTATTCTAGGAATGGAGATCAAGATAGATCAGGTAGTTAGAAAGCTTTGGTTGAACCATAAGAAGTACATTGAAACAATATTGAAGTGTTTCAACGTGTAGGATTGCAAATCAATCAAGGTGTCAACTCATGTGGGAGCAAGGCTATCTGTTGAACAATGTCCAAAGACACAAGAAGAAATAGAGGACATGGAACATGTTCCCTATGCAAGTGTTGTTGGTAGTCTAATGTATGTGACGGTATACAAACAACCAAACATTTCTCATGTAGTGGGAGTATTTAGCATATACATTTCAACACATGGGAAAGAGCATTGGACATCTATCAAAAGAGTGTTCAGGTATTTGTGTGGCACAAAATATTATGCTATATGTTACCAAGGAAAACTTGATGCTGATAGTAAAGTATAAGTACATGGATTTGTTGAAGCTGACTAGTCTGGTTATTTGGATCGATGGAGGTCGACCAATGGATATTTTTCAATATGTTCAGTGGACAAATTGGTTGGATGATTAAGCGATAGGAAGTTGTGGCCTTGCCAACAACATAAGTTGAATACATGGCATCCTTGCATGGAATCAAAGAAGTAGTGTGGTTGAAAGGATGCGTTCAAGAATCGGGTTTGATTAGAGAGATATAAAGATAAAATACGATAGTCAAAGAACAATATTTTTGAAAAAATCCCAACGTACCATTCCAAGATGAATCGCATTGATGTACAATACCATTTCGTGAGAGACACGGTGGAAAACAACAAGGTGTTCTTGGAGAAAGTAGACATGTTGGAAAACATAGCAGACTCGTTGACCAATTTTGTGAGTGCTGTGAATTTGTCTGGGTGTAAGAGGCAATCGGAATTGGTACCTTGGGTCTATGAAAATTTTTTCAGGAAGCTCCCATCACAACAAAGAAGAAAACATGTGGGAGAATGTATTCTTTGCTATGAAAGCCGAAGGTCAAAGTGATCGAACGGGAAAATTAGAAGTTGTAGTGATTGAAAACAATTCGAGAGGTCATTCGACAAGAGGTCATCATGAGGTTGAGTGGAAACCGACTGGAGAATTAATAGAGGCTGAATGGTAATATGATTGGTAGTCGACTATAACAGAATCCCGAGATTCACAGGATTTGTAGCCAATGATCTACGTGGATCTGTAACCATTTTTGGGCACCATGATTTAGGGTTTTTCATACCATAAATTCTATAAATAAGGTGTAACATACCCAACCACCAACTGGTTGTCGACCATGATACTTCAAATTTCACTTCAAGAATTGATTTCGAATTCTAATAATAATTATTTCGAAAAGAAGCATGAAATAATGGAATAACCAAACTTGCAATAATCAAGATTCATGTTATACTTCAAAATAATTCTTAATCATGCCATGCATAACAATAACCAACAAGCATGCACATTATGAACACACCATCTTAGAGATAATAATAATACACAACAAATTATAAATATACAGAAAATACAAAGATCACTTATAATTAATTAAACCATCCACCAATTGGCTGCAGACCAAGGGAATTCCTCCAAACCATATAAATTGTTGTTCCAAGTCTCAACAATAGGTCACCCCCAATCCAGGACTATGAATCCACAAGGGAAAGGTCCTAGGTTGACTCTACACACAACAATTATCTAACAGACTCTCAGGTTTTCCCAACCACACAAAATTCCTAATTTCAATCTCTCTTTCCCCTCAGCCCGCACAACCCAAAGAAATGAACCCTTTTCTTTTCAATGCAGTCCCTTAGGTTGTTCCAATTTATTTCCAGATCTCCAATGCTATTTGTAAAGAAATATCAATGCTGGGAACTCCAATGATTCTCAGTTGTGGATAGTTATTTCAKAACTGCCATCAATATCAAGCACACATGAATMCATTCCCTCATAGAATGATTAATAATTCCTTACAACCATCTCACAATGTATCTCCTCCTCCATCCATTCATTTGCATGCTCAGACAAAGAGCACACAAATTATCAAGAATGAGGAAGATGAGTGATTGAATTATGAATGAAGAACCCAAAAAATGAATGATCAACCAAGAAAAACCCCAAACATCCCACATGAAGGGTTTATATAATTACAAGAACCAAGAACCACATGGCCTCCCCCAAGAAGCTCATGTAACCACTTCCTCAAATAAAACCAGGATGGGAGAATAAAATAATAATAAAAGAATTAGCCCCTTTAGCCGCCTCTCTCGTGGAATCATAACCCCCTATCTCTTATTCTTGTTCATATTGCAACCAATGATGCATTTTATTAAAAAATATAGAAGTATTACATTTCTAGGCACCTCAACCTTTCAACATACCGAATCACTATCCTATGTCACATTTACATAATACATTCTAGTTCATAGGGGTTAAATCAAGGTGCTACACCCCCTCCCCTTATTTTGGCACTTTCCTCAGTGCACAACACCATACCAATGTTATTCTCATCACATATATAGGCTCTCTGGCCTTTAATATGCAAAGGAAGTCCAACCAAATGCTTATATACATAGGACCTTCAACAGAAAAAACATGTATACATAGGCACTCTGGCCCAAAACATGCACATGGATTTTACAATTTACATTTTTGGTAGCAGTTCCAACCAACAATCTCTCATTCCCCATTATCCTGCACAATCCAAGAAAGTGTACCCCCTTCTTTGCTTTGCAATCCTTCAGGCTATACCACTTCTCTTCAAGGTTTCCGTGCACTCAACCAAGAATTCTCAGAGTTGTTTCCTTAGGAACTTTAGTTGCAACAAGTCCACTAGACTTTTCTTTGTTCCTTGCCTTTGTCCTTGAGCTCCATTTCCTTCTGGTGATCTTATTCCCGAGCTTCTAGCTTCAGTATCCAACATCTCATCTATATTACATACATACAATCATCATGAGATATCATTATAACAATTTTCAATCAAATATGTTTTATACATGAAAACAAAATTTCCAAGCATGAGCTTCATGTTCATAATTCGTTTGTCTCTTGCAGCAGCATGAATTAGTATTTATTCTAGATAAGAATAGTGCCATGCCCAAGATCATTCTTCTTGCAATTTTATTAACCTTCACTCAACCAAACCAATTGTTAACATATCATAACAATTTTTAATTATAAATTTCCAAATATGGTTTATACAGGAAAATAAAATTCCTCAGAAATGAGGTTTTTGCTCATAATGTTTGGCTCTTGCAACAACATGCATTGGTGTTCTTTATGTTCTTGCATCCTTTCCATATCCAAGACCATTCTTGTTGCAATTTCCTCAATTTACACACAACCAAACAGATTGCTAGTAATTTTAAATTCCAATTTCCAAAGTTGTTTTATATAGAAAAATAAAATTTCCAGGCATTGTTAGGACCATATATTGTACCCTTTTTGCCCATATTTTTTCCATGGTTATACTCCCCATCATCTATATTTAGACTTATATTATCATTCCACTTGATCATTCCAAGGTACATAACGTCCTTTCTCATTACTACACGTTTAATTTGTTTTGCATGATATTTTACATTACTTTTGGT
>JASDQU010753224.1:37375-50458 GCA_032191745.1 Picea mariana | reverse complement strand
ATATATATATATATATATATATATATATATATATATATATATATATATATATATATATATATTAAATTTATATTTTTTTCATTATAAATAATTTTGAATTAATTTTTTTTTATTTAAATTCCAATTTTTTAATTGTTTTTAAAAAATATGTTCTATAATATTTTTTAACTATTTTTTTAATATTTAGTTTTTTTTTTTAATTTATGATTTTTTATAAATTTAAAAAAATGTTTTCCTTTTCCAATTTAATTTTTAAAATTTAAACTTTTGTAGTTATATTTATAATTTTTAAAACAAATATTATAATTTTTCAATAAAAATATTCATTTATAGATAGATATTTAAAAAAAAAACATGTATCTTCATTTATTTTCATTTTTTTATAATAACTTATTTTCTTCTTATTGGATATTTTTTTTTCCTTCTTTTTTATAATTTTATTTCCATCACTGTCAGTTTTTTAGGATCTTGTTTGAAAAAAGTTGTAATTTTAAGCTTGAAAAAATAAGTAAATCCCCTACTTATAGCAACACATTTCAATTCATATGTTGATTTTGTGGTTTCCATTCAATGATATTAGCTGTCAAGACCATGATTTTAAGAAAGTTATATTGTTGACCTCAAAGAAGTGGTGCTACTAGTAGCACCACTCTTAGTTTTGGGGGTCAATTTTAAGGTTTTTGTTCGTAATGGTATTGGTTGTCAATATCACTATTTCAACCAAGTTGTACTTTTAATCTCGAAAAAAAATGGTTGATGTTGTGAACAACGCCTCTTTTTTCGAGGGTCAATTTTAAGGTTTTTATTTGTAATTTTATAGATGACGTTTGAAATTTTTTGTGAGTTTAAATCTAAAAAAAATGAGTGCTTCCGGTACAATTTTTTGAAATGGCGGAACAAATATCCCCTAAATGTGACCTCTAAAAAAATAAAACTATAGAATGTTCTCGTTAAGTTGGTAGCTATCATATAATAGGACAAGAAGAGAAAAATCTAGACTTGAAACCATAATAAAGTCTACATAAGGAAAATAATAACAATCCTCCATAAGGCTGTGAGGACAATCAACATCATAATCAAGATAGCCTACAATATTTCATATACAATTCAAATGTTGAGACCCAAGAAATGATATTTTATTATTTCCCTTGTTCCTTTGAGCTACTTTCCCTAGAGATAGGCATAGATGAGGCCCAAGGAACATAAAAGAAACACTTACCTTTATTTGCCAAAAGAAAAATTTTCTATAAAGGAGGAACATTGTTAAACCCTAAATAAGTAGAAACTATACTTCTAAGAGCATATGAAACTAATGCCCATACAAATAACCCTTAATAGGAATGATTAAATGTAGAGATGGATCACCAATAGTAAATGTTACAACTCATATTGTATGAGGTTCCATGATGTGGTTTTCATCATATTGATCGAGATTTGCTACTAGAGCTCTTAGAGCATTGGATTGACTTAGGGGATACATCTTCATGGAGCACCTTATTTTCTTTGCATTGGATTACTTGATGGAGATCTTTGGTTGAGAGATTCTCACTTCTCACTACAAGGAAAAGACCCTCTAGCAGAGGTTATAATGGAGGATTTTAGTGTTACAAAATTGACAAAAATTGTCAAAAAACCTCTACAAAACATCAGTTTTTGATAGCGGATGGTTTTTCGGAGATTATAACGGAACTTCATTATAACTAAAAACGTTTTGGCGGGTGGAGGTTGGAGCAGATGTTTTTCCATGTGGTGCACTTCACATGCCATACACATCGATGCTCTTAAAACATTAACACATCGGTTCCTACATTGCAAAATAGGCACCAGGCGATTCCTAAAATATTGGAGCCCCGATGCGTTTATACAAAATATAGCCCGGTTCTTTAATAACAACAACACATCGATCAAATCTATGATACTGAGTGCTAATCCTCACATGTCAACCAAACCATCGGTGCCTTAATAGGAATAAAGCACCGAGAAAATCAATGATAACATGAACCGGTGCGTTAAAAAACAAAAAGGACCGGTGCATGATGTCGAGAAGACTCCAATGCAAACTCATGAAAGAGAAGCACTAGTGTGCTTATAAATTGAATGCACTGATAAGCCATATTATTATTATAATTTTTGGTTAAAACAATATTAATATCGATGCTTTTTCAATTTATATCAGCACTGGTACGTATTATGTTACAATACTGGTGCGTGTTATAATCAAAGACACTAGTGCTTTTTATCATTGAACGCACCAGTTTTCATTTTATCTTTTCAGAAGCATCGCCCTGTAACAATGCACAATTATTGTTATTTTTTAATTCATTTGTTTATCAAAAAATTGACATATATCTTATAATAGTATTCATATAAATTAAATTTTGATTAGTGCATTTGGATACGATGTTTGGATTATCTTGTTATATCATCAATGTTTGCATCTCTACATTCTAATATTTATTCATCCATATATTTATTCAACAATGTAACATTTCACATGAACATTGGACAACAACAAAAAAATAAAACAAAACATGTTTTATTATATATGAATAAGAGACTCTTTGTCATACAAAATGGGACCCTTATTGGTAACCCCTTTTCTTTAAATTGGGACAGTACTATGTCAATTACATTAAACAAAATGTTTGATTTTCACAGAAAATTATTTCAAAAAATACATCTTGCAATGATATCCAAGTATATTGATCACCATTCTTCATTGGAACTGTGGTCAGACGTGCTCGAGCTACTTCCATGACTTGGGTTATTTGGTTGAATGTTTTGTTGATTGGCTCGATTTTTTTCCTCTTCTTCAAATGATTCCGTCTACAAAAATAAAAAGAAAGTGTAATGAGTGTATCTGCATTGGTGAGAATAATGAAAATTGAAATAAATAATATACATGAATGTAAATTGAAAAGCGACATACCATAGCAAGAATCGAGTCCTGAATGATACACATTTTTTCAAAACCAAATCTCATGCATTTTGTCAACAACTCTTTTGTTGACACATTTCCATACTTTGTTTCCTATAGTTTTAATATACCCTATAATAAATTATAGATTTAGTATAAAATATTGTTTTGTTCCATTAATTATAGAATGAGAGAACTGAAACAACATAGATACTTACAAACCCCGGATGGGGTGACACGCGTACAGGAAGGGGAAGCGAGGTGGCAAGGGGAGGTGGCGAGGGGAGGCGGGGGGCCTTTATTTACCGTCCTCTCCACACACTCCGCGATTCATTGTTCGCGTCACCCCCTGCCATTTCCGTAGAATGGATCTCCTCAGCACGAGCGTCCTCGGTCCGATCCGCCAGCGCACTCAGCTCAGAAATTTAATGGCGTTTATTATGGTATATTGGCCCATCAACCTCCTCGCGAGCTCCATTATGCTCGACCAGACTTCTGTGCAGCGTGATTTCTTGGCTCTCCTCTCTGTTCCGGCCATGCCGCGCCTAAGGGGGAAGCCACGCAGGGGAGCGGGATGGTATGCAGCCGCCTCCCGCCGGAAACGAAATAGGGAAATTCAGAGTGCTCTGTCTCTAGCCAGACGACGTCGTCGACAGGCAATTCGGGCAGTGAATTCACCACCTGGCACAGTCATTGAAGAGGATCCAAGCATTCAGCTCCCACTGGACTTCTCGAACCAGAGAATGGTCACCTTCCCCGACGATTGGGACCCCCTTGCCCGCGTATTCCACATCACTCCTTCAGGAAGCACCTCTTCCGAACAGGCGATGGAGGGCGGCCCTGGCCCAACACATTGCACCATTGAAGAGGAACAGGAGATGGAAGCCGAACCGGTTCAGCACGAGGAAAGTCATGGTCCTGCTGAAGCTCAGCCACGGTCGACCTCGCCGCCTCCTTTGCCTCCGGAGCAATTGCCCCTTATCTTTGATCTCAGAAGCCTCGTCGAAGACTTAATCTTTCGCGTGGTCTGCACCAACCAGAGATTGGATATGCTGCTTACAGCTCACTCCTGTGCCTCGCCCAAGCAAATGTGTCCTACCTGTGCTCAGCCATACGCCATTCCAACTCGCGCTCCAGCAGAGCAGGAAGACAAAGAACGCCCCGGATAAAAGGTCACAGACTTAGCATGTTTTTCTTAAAGTTTACTGTTATATTTTCTCAGGACAGGAGTCCTCTAGCTGTCAGTCGACATAGTCTTAGATACTTGATTAGCAGACTACTGTTAGTTAAGATTATGCCCCCTGGTTTCCTACGGGCAGGGTGGCTCTATGCTTTCCATCTTTTTTTGACTTGTCACAGTGATATAGCCAGGTGTCCTGGTTTCCTCTACAGGCAGGATACCTGGTTCATAACTGGCATGTATCTCCTTTTTTGGATTAAGTTTTAATAGAAAGGTCCCATCTTTTATTAAAAAAAAAAAAAACATAGATACTTACAAATTCCACAATTAATTTTTGATATGCCAACATATACTCACAACCCTTACTTAGCCCATTGTTAATCAATTCTTGCAATGACTCTTCTTTGTATGCTAGCACATGTTTGAATACATTCAAAGATGGATGTTGTAAAACAACTTAAAATATACATAAATGAAATCTTAAGTTAATGTTATAAGGAAATAACAATTACTCACAAACTTTTCTATCAACCTTTTTCTTCCTTGTCGTCTTGTTTTATGTGCCGAATGAGTTCCATTTTGTTTTCTTTTCTGCAAGAAAACACTTGAAAATTAATAATTAATGATAAATTATTTATGTATATGTACCTAATAGAAAAATTCAATGATTTCATACATTCGAATAACGTTGTTGTTGAGATGGCTCCTCCTACGATGCAGTTATGTCAATTTATTTTACCATCTCCTTGTACACTTTTTTCGACATTCCTACTAGCATATTTTGGATATCAATTCGTCGATCCTTTTTTATTTTCATAATCAAAGTAACATGACAATTAAATATTTTTTTTATTGATATATGAAAAATAAATCTAACAAGATTGATATTAATAACTTAGGAATGATTTGTAGTAATTATACATATTCTAGAAAACAAAATTAGGAATATTACTTTTTGAATGATTCTTTTTTATTGTTGTATGCCTTTGCTATTGCAAGTCTGACATGCCTCATTGACCATTGCTTTGAAAATGCTTCCTGTAGTTTATATATAACCTGGTTCTTTGAATCATTGGATTGATTTCTATATTGTAAGTGGAAAGTACATCTATGCGTTCGTTCCACTATATCCCTCATAGTTCTATAAAAAACTTTCCACCTTTCATTAACTTCTAGCACCACTCCAGATGATCTAAGGACCAATTCATCATCATTTACATCTTCTGTAATTTTATTTTCTTAGGATGAAATTATGTTCCTTCGTTGTTGGTCTCATCGGTAGAACATTAAACATATGTGAATTTTGTTTTGAACATGTTATCTAATATTTTTAAGTAAAAAATTAATGAAAATTATAAAAAAAAAAACTCATATTGAATATAATTTTTTCATTCACCTAGTTCATCCTTTTGCAATTTTTCCATCAAGCTTTTATGCTCTTCTTCACTTAAAACACAAAGAATCTTATCGAGCTTTTTGATTTTATGGCTCTGCAGGACACACACTAACCAATACATATTAGTTAAACTTACATATAGTTCAAACATATTATTTTTTTATAGAATTTACAAAGAACTTGTTTTTTTAACATATTAATTTTGTATAGAATTTATAAAGAACTTTCATTTTTTTCATTTATGGATGTGTTATCTTTGTATCCATCATAAATTTTTCTAATTGAACTATTCTCATACATTTTTTTATCAATATAAAACCTATACCATTCAATACATAAGATATTAAATATATTTTATAAATAAATCACATAATTTTTACCAAAAAAAATATCCCGGTGTGTTGTATTAATATTAAAGTACCAATGTTTTACATGTTATCAAATGCGCCACTATAAAAAGATTTAAAATAACAATAAATTAGAGTGGTGCACAATATATCGCTAACAACATCGATGAGTTTAATGTTAAAAGTGCATCGATAGGAAATTTTTTATAAAACATTAAATTACAACGATGTGATAAGTACTGTTAACAACACCGATCCAATTGAAAAAAATGAAAAAAAAAAACACCATAAATAAATAAATTCACACATCCATCGATGATTTTTTTTAATTATTTGTGGCATAGTCAGTGTGTTTGTATCTGTAATCGCACTGGCGTGTCATATTACAAAAGACACACCGATTGCCCGAAACTATTTTTAAAAACAAACATGACAGGGCCGAGAGGATTTGGATTCAATGCATCACAGGTCAAACACCTTTTATATGGAAACATAAACCCATTAAATCTAAAAACCTAAAAGGAAAAGCTATAAATATGAAATGATAGAGGGAGTTAAACTCTAAGTTGAAGTTTTGCAGTCACAAAAACAAGAAGAAGCAAGGGTTTAAGGTAAGTATGATTTTATTTTTATTTTTATTTTCTGAATCACAAAACCGTCCGATTTCTGATTTTCTGAATAACGTTGTTGCTCAAAAAGGGTTTTGAATGAATTACCATACCCTTCCAATTCTGATATTCTGAATAACTCTTCTTTCAAAAGTATTGATTGAATGCTCCATTGTGCTCCCCTGTATGCCTGTCTTGCAAATATGTACCTTGTAAATTTTGAAAAAATAATAAAATATTGAATAGCTTAATACCCATGAAAGAATTTATGAAAATTGTTTTAAATGAATCACCATAGTTACCTTCAAATTTTGATCTTCTGAATAAATCTTGTTGTTCTAAAGTATTATGTTTCTCCATAGTGCTCTTCGGTATGGCTCTCGCAAATCTTTCCACTATAAATTTTGGTAAAATAATGAAACAATGAATATGTTTTTACTATTTACATGTCTTTATGAAATTAGATTTTAAATTCCCGCTCATTTTTCAATTGTAAAAATACATATTCACGCTTTTTTTTATAATTTTTTCGAAACTTTTGTGCGTTTATTACTTTAACGCATCAATGTTGATATGTATATGACACACCGGTGTGTTTTAAAGTTTTGGAGCACCAATATTGGATAATTTTGTTTTTTATTATTTGAATTCATGGGACTGGTACGATCCATATATAAATGCCCAGTGCTTTACAATGTTATAGATGCACCAATGTGCGTTTGTTACAATAACGCGCCATTATATTTTCAAAGTTATCTGTATTTTTATTTTCACACAAAATAATATATTCATATTAAATTATTTTTCATGGTGCATCCACTTGACTTGCAGTATATCATAGTGTACATTTTTGCACTTAAAGTCACCTTATTCTTAAAAACAATTTACTATTGATTTTTCTCAAATGAAAGGAGAGAGGCTTACAATATTGAATGTTAGATTATTCAAATTCCATCCCATTCCATATTGCTCAAAGTCCATCGCGAAGTTCTCCTGTCCATCTCCAGTAAGTTCGTATTTTATTTATATTTTGATTATCTAATTGAATTTATTTTTGTTATCCATGTCAATCTAAATAAAAATGTATCCAAAATTGCAGGATCCTAATTTAGAATCAAGTTCAGATGTAGATCATATTCCAGTACCAATTCAAAAACGTTGGAATATCTTATCAGGAGAAACATTTCGCAATAAGTTGGTAAATGAAAATGGACAACCACTTTACACTGCCAATAGTAACATGCCATCTTCCATCTACAATCATGGTTCAATGATGGTAATAAGTGTTTTGTATAATTTGATTTGAACAAATCAATTGCATTGTGCTTACTAATATCATTGATGTACTAATATTCAATATTTTTGAAATTAGGATTCTAGTGATGATGAGTGACCTACCTATCATCTTCTATTGCACCCACTACAATGTCAAATTGAGAGAAGGTTGTAATAAGAGCACAACTTGGAGAGGAAACATACCAAAAATTGTTGAATCAACCACCTATTCAATTCTCACTGCGTCCAGATTCACCAATTAGGAATGACTACAACAATAGTAGTTCTTCACAAGATGGAAATGGAGTCAATGAAATAGAGCTTGGTATGGATGATTATTTATGGGATACAACTGCCATGGAGACGATGTTGTTATATGCATTCCAAAATGATGAACGAGTGGATGATGCTCATATAATTGATACCTTATTTGAAAGTCTGAAATATGCTTCCACTACCCATCTCTTTGGACCTAGTCAGTCAAACTCTACCCAACCGGGTACAACAATGTTATTGTACAACTTGAAAGAAAATTTTGGCATGTCAAATGCATGTTTCTCGAAAATATTGAGGTAATTGATCATCATTAAGTCCCTTATAATTTGAGAAATCTTGTCACATAATAAACATTAAAAACGATCGATTTTATGAACATTAAATAACGTTGTACATTTATATTTCCCACTAACTGCAAGTTATCCAAAGATAAGGTTCTTTTGAGTTATAATGTCTTGCTCGATAGCTGCGAAGAGGAAAAAAAAATGTTGAAAATATTGGGTGTTGAGTACATATCATATCATGCATGTCCGAATGATTGTATTCTATATAGAGGAGAATATGCAAAAAAATAGATATGTCCAAAATGTGGGCATGAAAGATATCATAAATCAAATAAAAAGGGTAAATCACATGGTTCTCCTCATAAGATATTGAGGCACATGCCTATAATCATAAGCATTCAAAGTCTCTTTCGTTGCAAAGAATTAGCCAGGTTGCAGAGATGGCATGCCTCACACAGAAGTGATTCGGGAGACATGAAAATCCCAACAGATTCAATAGCCATGAAGCATATAGAGGATACATGGCCCGGAAAATTCAAGGATAAAGTACAAAGTATGTGATTCAACATAGCCATGGATGGCCTCAACCCATACTCCCTCAAAAACACCAACTATTTGTTTTGGCCTGTAGTAGTGATTGTTGACACTTAAATTTGTCAGGACCAAAATGACAACCTCATGAGAACATTAGTACCCCTTCATTTTTAGAGATTTGGTTCTCATCTTTGTCTAAAATATATATCTTTGAATATCTTGGATTAGGGGGAGTGATAGGTAGAAAACCCAAAATATTTATTGCTTGGATTTATATGAAAATGGTTCTTCAATAACCTAATATGATCTTTATGTGTAGCAAAAGTCATTTTACAATAAGAAAATATTGAAGGAGTGCTTCAACATCATAATTAAATTTTGATCAACATCACACACAAACTTCTTAATAATATATAAATGCATCCATATCTTCTTCATGAGAAATAAGAGATAATTATTTGATCATCTCAAAGAATTTTAATAGAGTACTGCAATTAGTAATAAAAGATAAATTGATAGGTCAACCTCAAATATCTCATACTTAAAACTAAAATTTACAAGATAGAGTCAAGATCAACCCGAAAGCAATTCTTTGTAGAGTTTATTCATGAGAAATGTTCTTCATTACCCAAAACTTTGATAGCCATATATGTGGATGAAAATAATCCATGATCATATAAGAAATGTTTGTAGAAGAATACAAGAAAAACACTCAACAACTCAGCCTTGTGCCCAACTCTGAGATTCAAGCATAAATCTATGAGAAGTGGTTTAGAAGAATAGAAAGAATGGAGAAGATGAAGATTTCATTATTTTGATCAGAATCTTGATTTTGTATCCATGGTTGTAACTTCTTCTTCCTATGATATTCTGCCATGCCCCTCTCACAATAATGATTATTGGAACCTTTCATGAATCATTTCTTATCTTTTTAAGAAGATATTTTCTAACTACTTGAGTAGTTAGGGTTTTCTTCCTCTCTTGAAATCCCCTTACAAGTTTCTTCTTGAAACATTCCATTTAATTAGTGCCTAATTAATTTTTCATTAATATAATATCAATATATACATATCTAAAATGGCTCCATTTCCCTTTTTAATAAAAGTTTTTAAATAAACTTTTATTTTCATAATTTAATTAATTTCCCATTTAAAATATTAGGACTATGTTTTACTTTTATGGGAATGATAATCAAAATTTTAGGCATGTAAATCACTTCTTATGTGATATTAAACATATTAACTTTCCAACGATATAAATGTTTCGCAAATCCGTCGCTCGGATCTCAATATATGAGCTCATGAAGTTGAGTTATCATGCAGGCCCATTAAAAATTCAGTTCATTGATATTTTAATTGCTTAGAAAAATATATCAACTTTCATCACTTGAAAAATCTACCACCATCTTCTATGTTGAAATAAATTTCCAACGGTATAAATTTTGCATGATTCTGACACCCAGAGCTCAAGTTATGGCCTACGCAAGATCAACACTCAATCATCGTCGATCAAAATTGATGGGCAAATGTGGGCCCTTGGATGAATTTCGTGATTCCCTTCATAAAATTCAACTTTTTGGTTTAAAATTCTATCCCACATGCATTGGGATATCATATTCTTCATGATATATAATACTAAGTGTTTGATACACTTAGCAAGAAACATGAGAAGAGAAGAAATTATGGAGCTTCGAGGATTCGACCCTTGGAAAATGGTTGAATAAAATAATAATTTTTTGGAATCCCGTCATCGTCCACCTCATGCCATGTCATAAATGAGTCATGCACACATGTCATCATGGGAATGGTCCACATCATCTCCACATGTCATCACGGGGTTTGCTTCCATGTGTCACAATTCTTAGCTTACCATGTGTCAGCACGTGGTTGGTTGCCACATGTCATGACCTCATTCATTACATGATTCATATTCTCATTCATTAATTTTCATGCCTTGGAATAGCTTTTATAATTTGGATAAGTATGGGATATGGGACAAGAGGGGATGAGGGAGAGGAGGTGAGTGAAGTTAACCATGAAATTTTTTTGAACCCACCAACCTGTGTTTGGACGAGTGATCCAAAGTATAGAATGGAGGTCAGTCGAACTCGCGAGTATCAGAAGAATGAGACATTTGGGAACCCAGGATCCGCAATGACAATAAAAGTTAAGTTATGATCAAATTGTAGAACACGGAAGTTGAAGTGCAATGTGAAGGCTGCAGAACAAAGAAGGATGAGGGTTCGAACCCGCGAACCCACGAAACTGAAAAAGTGTCTAAGTGTTAAAATAGACTTATGAGATAAGAAAGTAGGTGGAAATGAAGGCCTTCCAACCCATGAATTCATAAAACACTTTAAGTGTTAAAGTTTTGAATGAGAAGGGAGGTAAGGGTAGAAATGTAGGTGTCGGAGGTAGAGAGTGTAATATGTAGATAGCGGGTTGGAAAGTGAGGGAATTTGAGAAGATGATGGAATGTATGAGTCCACCAACTTGCAAACCTGATGAGGAGACGAAGGAAAAGTCCCAAAAATGTCTAATTGTAGAGACTAGTGGATCACATGGAGAAGAGTGGTGAAAAAAGAAAAAAGGTTTAGTGTGGAGATGGAAGGTGAGGGAAAAAACTGATGAGAGTACTTCATAATTATAAAATGTAGAGGAGAACATGATACTTAGAAAAATGATTCATAATATCTCGTTCAGACCTTTAGACCAGAGCTTGAATAACTTAGACATACATAAACAAATTTCTGATCCAAAAAGTGCATGATGAAGTTGATATTGAGGGATGCAGAGTGAACTTATAAAATTTCAAAAAATGTCTTCTTTTGATATCAAGGATTTTATGAATCCAAGAGCGGGAAAATATAGATGAACAAATTTTGGTCAACAACTGGCTCCAACTGCGGGACAGTGACCCCTTGTGGGTTACTGAGAACACCAGAATTTCAAGACCAGGTTCCTTCTCCATTGGGATATGGAGTCATATTCAAAATGAACTCTTATAATTCTTCTTTTTTCATGGAGTTATCTTCAAACTTCAATACAAAGAATGTCTTATTATGCAAAACTGAACTGAAGAAACTAAATATACACATACATGATCTACCTACCCTAACTTACTTGAAAGAAAGGGAAACCTTAAGTATAGGAACATTTCCAATGGAGCCATTCGAGCATCCAATTGACTTGTGAAATGGGATCCAATAGTAAGAAAACTATTGGGGTTGCTACCACAATGGGATCAAGCAATGTGTGCAGAAGACTTATTTTCATTGGCAGGATGACAATAATTTCAAACCAATATTCAATATGATCTACTCTTGGATGCCCTAGACTGCTTCTATCTTCAATCAAATGAGAAATTTATTTCTTGGAAACATTATATTTTTCTTCTTTTTCCACATTCAAGATTATTGTTTCATTGGTTATGTCTTGGCATTGTTCTTCTTCTATGCAATGGTTATCTTCTTTGTTCTCAAAACTGTTTTTTCCACCAATTCTTCTTTATTTTGGCTGAATTTTTCTTGCATATTTGGTGGACACTCTTTAATTCCTTCCTCATATGGAGTATATGGGATGTTGATATCATTTTCTTGGTCTTTGGAATTATTTCCTCTATTATCAACAACAAGATTTGATTCAGAAAAGTCTTGTAGTGTTTCATGATATTCTTCTTCTAAATCATTCATTTCATCTTTTTGTGTTCATGTGGGAGAGGGTGAGTTGGAAACAACATATGGAATGAATTCTTCAATAAACAAAGTTTCTAGTACATCCCAACTGGTAATGGTTCCATGTGGCAATGAATTGTACCATTCAAGAGCATTCTCACATAGAGTTTGCAAGAATGATCTACTTGTAACATTATCTTTAGTGAGATTGAAAATTTCACATGCACATTTGAATCTAAACAAATGTTGCTCTGCATTCTCCAAAGCATTCCTAAAGAATGTAGAAAAAATTTCCATATAAATATTGGGCATCTGAAAATTTTCTTCTGGTAGATTTAAAGAGCCTCTATGTAGTCACCTTCTTCTTTGGGTAGTTGTTCCTTTTGATGAATCTCTTCAAATCATTGATGGGATTGATGAGGAATATAAAAGAGCATTATGCCATGAATTAAATCCTTCATTTTGAGTTTCTCCAATGAAGTTTTTAGGGGCTTCATTTGTTGGATTACTAAGAGGGGGGGTGAATCAGTAATAACGTAATTATAATCATTTTTCTTCAAATGGTATATCAATGTAGAATTATTATCCAATAA
>JASDQU010753224.1:18261-37275 GCA_032191745.1 Picea mariana | reverse complement strand
ACACATCAACATCAACATATAAATTAAGTACATCATCAACATGATCAATAGAAAAAAAAACACCATATATATATATATATATATATATAATGGACAAGTCAAATAACTTCTATAACATATTTGGTCCAGGGAGTGGGATAATATGCATATCTACAATAGTAGTGGAGGCCTAGTTTGTAGTGGAAGATGATGGATGATGAATAGGTTTTGCCTGCTCATCTAGGTGAGGTGAAAGAGGAGGATGAGGAATAGGTTTGGCATGTTCATCTAGGTGAGGTGAAAGAGGAGGATGAGGAGGAGGAGGAGGAATATGTGCTTCCTCCTCATGATCTGGGTGAGGTGAAGGAGGAGGAGGAGGAGGAGGAGGAGGAATATGTGCTTCCTCCTCATGATCTGGGTGAGGTGAAGGAGGAGAAGGAGGATGTGTAGAAGGATTATCATGGCCACGCTCATCAATCGATGGGGTACTAGACAAAAAAACTGTATTGGAAGAAGAGTTGTGCCTATCATCGGGAGCCCTCCTCACTGCTAGTAGCCTAGAAACTCCAATGATATGATGCATAAGAGGCATCAAATCACACGACATATCCCTCCAAATATCCAAGAGCATAGGATTTTCCCTAATGTCTCGCATTAGGGAAGGGAGGACTCCCACCTCAATCAAAAGTGTAGAGATTCGGTCACCGAACTCCAAGATGAATCTGGTATCGGGCCTATGGCACATTCCACTAGGTATCAAAACCCGAGGAACTACTGCAGTCTTAGGCATCATATCCTCATCTTCATTTGCTGGGGGAGGAGGCACATCCCCAATGAAAGTGCCAATATATACAAAATATATAGTACAAAAAATTAATTACATAGTTAATTCATTAAACAATTTAATAAAAACAAGTTAAAGAACATGTTAGAATTAATTTTATTTTAATTAAGTAAGACAATAAAATGAAACTATATTAATTTAAGCAAAACACTAATATTACCTCTATCCTCTAGTGGATCATCTGGTGTGAAGAGGATGTTCAGACATCCTCACCAATCCAAACCCATGTAAGGACATGACAACATGATGATCATGTGATCTACCACACTACCGAGTAGCCCCAATGCATTTGGGGAAATCCTGGCCGAAAACTCTGTCTAGCCCTTCTTGGGCATCATCTCCCCCCACGTGTGCATCCGCACATGAGTCCTCGGCCTAGCAAGTTGATGGAAAAAATTCATCCTTGTCTCTGGAAGCCTCTCAAAAAATAAGTAAAACAACTCTGAGGCAAAAGGAAGTTCAACCTCCCATGTATCATAGCATGACATATGTCTAGCGCTATACAAAACTGTCGCAAAAACATGGAAGACCATCTAATACACCATGACCTCTCTACCAACAAATCAACATAATACAAAAGAGGGAAACTAATGTGTTTCCCATCACTGGTAAACTGGGCTATGGTCGTCACTAACAGTGAGAGGAACCTAACCTCCTCTGCATCGAAAGAGGTAATTTTTAGCTATCTACCAGACACTTGAAAAACAGTTGGGGATAGTACATCAACCCCAAGATATCATTGAGATTACATGAGATGACTCTCATTTGCAACACCTATTGAGACATCTGGGAGCTGGAGAAAATCCTCCCCTCTCCTGGATAGCCCAGTGATAAAGTAAATATCCTCCTCAGTGGGATGGTACCACTGATATGGATCCACGTGGAAAGCCTGTCGATGGACATCCCATCAATGGATCAAATGCACCAACAACCTGAAGTTCCCCTTAAGGGATGTAGCCTCCTCATAATACTTAAGGAGGCTTAGATTTCTCAAGAGAACATGAGTACCTGGAGTAATAGGGAAATGGTACAAATCCCTCTCCCTCTCCCTCATCTCCCATTCCCATACAACATTGTACAGGTCCACCCTCTGCTCCTGATGTTCCTGTTACTATAATCTCTATATGCTCATGTCATTGCATGATTAACATATGAAATACATTAGCCTCACTCATACATAAAACATAAAAAAAATCTACTAAATGGTAAATTTATCTATAAATACGGAAAAACAACTTCCTTCAAAAAATAAGTTAATTGCATTACCGATGCGCCCAAAAACCAGTCACGCACCATAGGCGGTGTGTATATATTGTGAGCATCATCCACGGTGCGTAAGTGTAAAGTAACACACCAAATAAAATATATTATACTATGTTATGCAATGCATTGGAAAATAGTACCGCACCGGGGCACTACTGTACAACACATACGCACCAGTGCATTACATTTATCCTAAACACTACTTTAACCAAAAAAAAATTAAAATATTAACGCACGTAAACAAATTTTCATAAATTAGAAAAAAAAAAAGTGGTGCGTATACATTCACTAGACGCATCGGTGTGTGTAACAAATGTTGATGCACCGTCACATAAAAGTTTCCAAATTTCTGAGTACAGAAATTTTTACAGTGCGTTGCGATCGTTACTATCGCATTTCATACGGTGCCACCAAAACATTTACGAGTTGCACCACAACAAAATGTTACATTTCTGAGCAGTGCATTTGGTAAACATGAATTTCCTCATGCACATGTTTACCAATGCACTGCATAAAAATATATCTAATAAGGCCCTACACCATGTACTTTTACGGCGCGGTGCATTATCTGTACTTTGATGCACCGCCCTACTAGTTATATACTTTTCTTTGGTGCACCATTAAATGGACACACCAGTGTGTTTATGTTTACCAACGCACCATTGAGAAAGGTAACAAGGTATGTTGTGCGCCCTGTAAATTTACAAGTCACACTGTAGGCGGTGCGAGTCGAGCTCTTCAAACACGCTGCAAATTTTTTGTTTTTTTTTTTTACACTAAAAATTTCGCTCAATTTTAAATTTTAATCCAGTGAAAACTTAAGTTATGAAGAAACAAGGAGACTAGCTTGACATTTTGTTGTCGGGGAGGCATGGTTGCGACGTACTCAAAAAAATCAAATTTTCCCACTATTTGGAAAAATTAAAAATTCATGCACCGAGCAACAGATGAAAGGAAGGAAAGAAAGGAAAGCACCGATGACAAGGCACTTCAAATATGAAAAGTTTTCACCTATGCTTTTGAGATCTATAACAATGAAAATGGTAAAAATGATTTTTACCGTCAGATTTTTTTTTTTTAATAAAACCCTTCTCTAGTGCACCCGATGACTAATCGCATCGCGACATACATGTTTACTGAGTGCGTTGATTATATTTAAAATAAAAAAAACCTAGCACTGTGTGTGTGTGTTTTTGGGAACATGTGCGCACTAGTGCGTTTACTACTGCATAGCGCACCACCATACATTTTTTGAAAAAACACAATGGTGCAATTTTTTTGTTTAAGCATGACATGGTGCAGTATAATAGTAGACTCCCTGGTATGGACGATTTTACATAGCGCACCGCGTAAATTTAGAAATTAACCCTAACACGGTGCTCCATATTGGAGCACTGGTGCGCATGATACAATGGAGTGTATCCGAATATATTTTTTTAACACTATCATACATTGGTGCGTAAATGTTTTTTATTTAACCATATAAAAATGCACTCTACTAATAGTGCATCGGTGCTTCCAATGTTAAGTTGTGAACCATAGTTTTTTTAAAGAACAATATTATGGTGTGTCATTATTTACCAATGCATCATTATTTTCGTAGTGCATTAGATAATGTTTTTTTACTTGAAATAACCCTTCTACAGTGCACTAGTTTTGAGGGCACCGATGCGCCTGTTGTATAAAATGCACAAGTGCGTTATGTACTTATAAAATAATGGGCATAAAAGATCTGCTAAAACCTCCACCCACTTGCCTCTGCTAGTATCATCTTCTATAAACAGATTTTTGGGCTATTTTTATAAGGGCACCCGCAAAAACTTCCATTAGAGGGTCTTTTCCTTGTAGTGTCTCCTTGGTTTGATGGTTATTGTGATTTGTAGTTGGTTCCCTCTTCATGGTTTCGTATCTTTGGTTGATGGATATTTGAGTTTAGGAGTTCATGGTTTCACTTAATTCCTTGGTTGATGGTTGTGAGATGCTCTTTGGTGTTATGGTATATCCTTCATGGATGATTCAGATGATTCATGGTTAGACTAACCTAACACTCAAACATATGATTTGACTTATAATTGGGTTCAATAAAAGATACCACTTTTATTCTCATGATACAAAACCTTTATATGATATACTCCCTATTAAAACATATGTGGACGTAAGTATATTAGTATGATACACCCCATATACAACTTAGATAATATCTTCATTGAAGCAAAACTATATCTTAGATCATATCTTCATTGAAACAAGAATAAGTTATTATATGTACATAATATGTAATGGAGTCGTCCCCTTTTATCTCACGTGTCAACCCCTTACCTTATGTTATGCTAAGGTAAATTAAAATTTTATTTCATGCGAGGTGGGTAGTTTCCATAATATGAGGTCGATGACACATACGCTCAATATATTGTGACAGGGCCATATTTGACATAACTTAATGCCTTAATTCCCACGATGGATTCTTTACATAAGAAACAAGTTTTGCATGGCATCTTAGTTCCTGTCGGGAAAGTTTGAAAATAACACCTAACCTTTCTTTGTGTAGGGTGTGTTTCCTTGACCAGGTAAACTACTATTAATAAAAAAATGTTGTAATCTTATTTTGACAATGTAATTATTGGGACCTAACGTTAAAGATCATGAACCCATGTTTTAACTTTAGCATTAAATCTGACCTTCTCTATCAGTTGCTTTACCTTTCCTAATGAGCTTGGATACCATTGTGAATCAGATGTACTAATCTCTATGAATCTAAAGGTCACCATATTGATCTCTTTGAATCCTATGTGATAATTGATATAATGTGGACCTCTTTGACTCCACGTACTAATATTTGTGAATCTAAAGGTCACTGTATTAATCTCTTTGAATCCTATGTGATAATTTATATAATGTGTACCTCTTTGACTCCATGTACTAATATTTGTGAATCTAAAGGTCATTATATTAATCTATTTGAATCCTATGTGATAATTGATATACTGTGGACCTCTTTCACTCCATGTACTGAATCTAAAGTTCATTGTATTAATCTATTTGAATCCTATGTGATAATTGATATACTATGGACCTAACTCCATGTACTAATGTCTGTGAATCTAAAGTTCATTGTATTAATCTATTTGAATCCTATGTGATAATTGATATACTATGGACCTATTTGAATCCAGTGCAAAAGTCATCAAGGAAATCATTAGGAGATCAAAAACAAAAACAGAGAAAATATTCCCAGAATATTTGGGTATATTAAACATTTATATGTCATTTTAGAGTGCCATTCAACTATTGCTACATGATTATTATTTATATGTCATTTCCATTCAACTATTCCTACATGATTAATTTTTAATGTATTTTTTAGTTTCCATAGAATTTGCATGCTCTAAATGATTGGATAAAGGATGTACTTTCTCTTTTGAATCTAATACGACTACAATCACAAAAAAATCATGCTAAAAATATAAAATAGTTGATATTAACTAAATCGCTTAGATCTTATTAAATCGCAACCTCTCACCACTCACCTAGTTGCACATGTCCAACGTATTACGAACATGATTAGACCTATTTTCATCTCCCATGAAAAGTATCATTTATTCTTCATGTCATGATAATCGAAACTATTGAGTAAATACGATCCAACTTCAGTAATACGAGGAATTTACAAGACACGTCTATCTTGTCACCAGATTGTGGTATGAATAAGACATGTCTACCTTGTCACCGGATTGTGGTATGAACAGTTTGATTGCATGCAATGGATTGGCAGGCCTAGGTTCTAGTGATGTATAACAACTAGACGTTTTCCCTGTCCAAGTGGTTGGTTGTTTGAAACATCTAGTGTGTTTCTAATGGGATATCTGTCTTAGTTTACCTCATTAAACATTATAATTTATCATTAATTTGTACAATCATCTAAAACCATACCATAGAGTCTTTACAAACCATTATACAATTCCATTTACTCTAAACAATCAGTACATACTAATAGAACCAGCCATTTAAATACTATTTATAAAACTATTGTAGAATACCTCCACCGAAGGAACATGTTTATAGGGTGACTGATATTCATTTAAATCAATCTTCCCCACACACCAATTTTTCAAGGAATAAAACTGCGGGGAGCATTAACTTATCGTTGAATGTGCCAGAGTCCAAATCTCCCGTAGAATGCATGGTAAATGGGTCTTCCTCTAGATCCCAATCTCTTCCACGGCATAGTCTTTCAAAGAATAAATAAGAACCGAGCTTTAAATTGTCAGCAGATGTTACAGAGTCCAAATTTTGATCATAACACATTGTTGATGAATTGTCATATGGGTTACATTCCCCTCCTAGAAGTAGTCTTTCTAAACACAAATAAGGGGATAGTGATAAATTTACAACAAATGCAGGAGACTTTAGATTGTTGGCAGAACAATGCGGAAATGAATCATCATCTCCATCTTCCTCATGAAGCAGTGTTTGAAAGAATAAAGATGAGGGCTTTGTCAAATCATTAACAAAGGCAGTGAAATTTGATTCTGCAATACAACAAATGGGAAATGAATTTTTTTCATCATCCAATAGAATATTTTTAGATAATAAAGATGATAGTGAGGAGGGAAATATTAACTTAACAATCAAAGTGGCTGACACAGATTCCCATACAAATTTATAACTCAATAAAGATAGAAACACCTTGAATACTTTGTGTCTTCAATGACTTGTTTCAATACAGTCTTCAACTTCTACGGCTTCGAGAATATCATTTGTGGTATACATTTATCGCAATCAAAGTTATTCAGCAACCTCACCCTCACCTGTGGTGTCATTTCAGAGTTCTTCACACAGATCAATCAAACCAGTTTCCAAAGAAAACAAAATTGAGACAGTGACTTTTCATAATGTAGAAGATATGGAAGCAGATTATATGTATTCATTTGAATTTCGCTTTGCAGAACTGTGAACAGGTCCATCAGGTAATGCGAAAAATGGTTATCATGTAGGATCAAAGAAACAATAGAAGAAATGGGTATGCCATAGATGCATGAAAGGAAATAGGTTGAAGGATAGTGAATCTTGTATTGTTTGCAATGCCAAGTATTGCAACAATTGTGTGTTGTGAGCAATGGGTTTGATGCCTGGGGGGCATAAATGTGTACCTTGCATTTGTTAGCCAATTGATGAGTCAAGGTAGTCATATTTGGGGAGATTCTCACGAATTTTCTGTCATATCCTTAATCCCTTTAAGGTTCACAAAATTATGAAGGTTGAGAAAAAATTCTTAGCAAATCAACTTTGATCAAAACAACTATATGTGAATGAGAGGCAGGTCAGACCGAGAGAAATGGATGAATTACTCGAATGTCCTAACCTCCCCATAGAAGTTCAAACCAAGGATATATTGGTATGATAAAGAATATGGATTGTGGGGAAAGGTGAGTAACTTATCAAGTGTTGATGGTTTTATAATTTGTTATGAGTTGTTGAATGCTTCAGAAGGGATTGTGACAGTAAAAAATTTCATGGATTTGGTAATGTTTTGTGGCCTTTTGACATGGAAGGAGGGTGAAAAGACAAACAACATCATAAGTGAAAGATTGAATATAGGGGTGAGCTTCTACCAGATGCAAGTAATAGGAAACCTATGTGAGATTACCAAGATAGAGCTAAAGATGCTAAGGGTAAGCCTTTGGATTTTGTTGGAGGACTTTCTAGACAACAATTTTATTAGTTTTAGATTTTCATTCTAAAAATGGATGGATAGGTCTCAAAGACCTAGAAACTACATTAAAACATGACCTACATGGTATACCTAATGTGGAGGAGTAATTTTTATAGCCCTAAAATTCCCTACTCCTGCATACATGACATTGGATCTCTTACTTGGATAATTTGTCAAAGCACTGTTGAGAAGCTCTTCTTAAAAAAACATTTTTTAGAGCATATACGTGCCCTGCACCATTACATCCCACATACATATGATTGTTTCATGCTAGAAAGACCAATTACATACGCTTGCTTCACACTAAACAACCCACGTATGCTTGAAAAAGTTGCAAAAATTAAAAAAAATGTAAGGAATTTAGTGAAACTCACGGGATATTGGAGATTTCCCAACCAATGCACCTGCTATAACCCATCACCGAACCAAATAACCATCCTTTTGTCATATAAAATTTGGTTTTGGGGTCTCATTTCACATCCAAGCATAAGAATAGTGAAACTCTGCCTAATTTCACTTCCCATCCTTGCCCAAGCTTTTCCTACCTTTTGTGAGATATTGCCTTACCATTCCTTCATCATCCCCTTCTTCCTCCATTCAATCCATTCCCTTCCCTTGAGGTGATATAAATATTGAGAGAAGAATCCTATTCAAGGTGCACTTGGAGCATTTTAAAGAGGAGCCCGAACCAGGTTTGCAGAACGGTGGCCAACATAGATTGTAAGTTTCAGTCTTTGTTTGATAAATAAAAGAATCGATGTTCCCTGTCCTAAATGATGATGTTTTGTGTATCTTCTTTGATTTATGCTTAACATTTGATATCTAAACCTAACTCATGAATAGAATAACATGCTTGTAGTCCTTGTTTTCCTTGTTTTGGATGCAGGTCATCCTTGGGAAGAGACGTGTAGTCGTTGGAACTACAGAGCTTGAGGAGATCATCATGAGACGTGGGATAAAAGGTACAATTACCTGATGATTCGAAAAGATCTTTTAACGATAATGGTTGATTTATTTTGCATGAGTTATTTTACCATTTGGGAAATTAATCAAAGAGGAAGAATTAATGATGAAACATGGAAGCCATAAAGAAATATATAGATATGGACATAGATTATTTTAGGGGTGAAATTTTTCTCATGGGCAAAATTAAGGGATTCCAAATTTTGATTGGGGTGAATTTTTTGTATTGTATTGGTTTTTTTATTATTTTATTATTAGCCCCTAATTTATTAAAAACAAAAATCGTTGATAGGGTTAGCCCAGGTTTTTATGAGGGAAAGGGATGAAAAAATAAAATTCATCCATGAAATTTCCAACCGCAAACTCCATTCACCCAGTTTCTACAGATATGGGAATTAATGATAGCGAATAGGCCCTCCCATTTGATATATTTCAAATAACGAATGCACCAAACAAGCACCTTGAATATTTAGAATTGGTAGGAGTCTTGTTGATGATATATGTCCAACAACCTCTAGTAACCTTCTTAGTTTTTTAATTTTGACTTCGAGCTGGTGAGACTCAATGATCAAATGTGTCTCTCCATTTATTAGATGAACATGTTCTCTCAATGGTTTGGGAGGTTCAAACTACTCCTGTGTCTAACTATGAATGGTCCGATGAATGCATTTTAGCGATTGCCTATGGTACTCATAATTCTCTTATTAGTCCCTGTCGAAGGCCAGGAATCTAGAGTTCGCTAGAGCATTGACCTTCAATTAGTTTGTGGTTGACCAAATATATTTTTGTATGATCCTCGAAGTTTTGAATAGGAAAAATAAAATAATCATTTTTTAAATATTTTATTTACTTTTATTTGACTTCCTATTGGTTAATAATCTTCAACTCTTATTGTTGAGTTTCTTTTATGAATTTACATATACCTTTAGGTATCAAAAGTTTGGACGTTTACATTATGGGAAAACCTAACAAGGATTTGTAAATCTTGACACAAAGATCTGCAGTATATTGATTGCTTAATGTCTTCCTAATGTTTTTGGAAATCCTGACATACATATTTTTAGTTTCTTGGAAAAGATATACATTATATTGACTATCAAACCCACAGAGGGATTTAATAATTGCAGCCACTATCTCCACCACCTTGACAACACCATCAAACTGATCAATCTGTGTATGTGAGGGATTTAAAAATTGTGGTGACATTAAAAATTGTGGCCATCATCTCCACCGCCATGAGAAAACCATCAAACAGATTGATCCGTGTATGTCAGGGCTCCATTTTACCACCTCAATAGTACAAGGTTTTCAAAGTACTTCTCTGCTCCGCCTCACCGCATGTTATCTTCATTGTGATTGACTTCTTGCTACTCTTCCATCCATAGATTTAGTTTAATCCTCTACATCCCGGTGGGGTGATTTATACTCTTCCATCCATAGATTTAGTTTAATCCCCTGCATCTCAGTGGGGTGAGAGAGAAGGTGGGATGGTTGGAATAGTATTCAAAGTCATGGGATTGGCTTGTACGTAAGATTCATGAATCTTACCATATTATAATTTTTGTGTTCTTCTTCTTTTCAGTTTCTATGATATCACACACTTACTAGTAAGTGTATGATCTAATTCATGTCCTTGTAAATATCATATAACGAATGAATAACTATCAATAACGAATGAATAACCATCAATAACGAATGAGTTACAATTTTATATTTACTAGCAGAATTCATTCAAGATCTTTATCAATATGATGGATTTAGAATTGTGCATTTTGAAAAACCTTCATCCAAAATCCTGATTTCAAATCTGTGACTTCTCTTTGGAGTTTTCAGAGTAGCTGCATTTGTTGGCAGAATCGTTTTGTTCTTCTTTTTCTTCTCAATGCCACTATCCAGACCGGTGTGTTCTTTTTCATTTCTCCTATATGTAACTTATTTTACCATGGCCATTTGTTGCCCCTCCAACTTCCTATAGCACCACCGGATGATATTGATATCGACATTTCCTTTCCACAATCTTCTAATGTCCTTGGAGTCAAGATCTAGTTCCCCAATTTTCTCAAAACTACTACTAAGTTGAAGATATCTTTGTTGGGATTCAGAAAGTCGGATAAACCTGACATAGATTTGTGGTCTCCTTCTGCTGAATATGTCGGCACTGGTATTGCTATTGATCATGTTGTGAACATGAATAATAGATCGTTCACTGTGAAATTAAAGGTTGTGGAAGTACCTATGGTATCTCTTTTCACTCGAGGTAATTCAAAGGGTTCCAAGAGAGATGAAAACAATCATGGGTTGCAGAAGAAATCAGAGGATTTTGATGATAGAGAAGGACAATTTAAGAACATGGATAAAGATATCATTCCATGTGCTTTTTCCTGTACAGAAAACTAGTGCTCTAGCCTGTTAACATTAGACGTTCACTCCCCTTCAACGAGTGCTTGTTCCTATACAGAAAATTGGTGTTCCAACCTGTTAACATTTTTTGTACAAATTTTATAGACAATCACCAAGTTATATATCTCAATAATGACCTCTTAGACACTAGATGGTAAATAAATGAAATGGTCATTGCAAATTACAACAGTAAACAATTGTACAACAACAATTAATCTTTGGCAACAACAACAATAAATAGTACTAAAAATGTAGCAAATCAACATGAAAATTAAGCCTTGAACATGTACAATATTATCCAATTGCTAGATGAAACTTCTGAGTAGCTTAAGCCACTTTTCCAAGTGCATATGTAGCAAATTAAAGTAAAATTCAGTGGCTATGGCAAACTTTTGTAATAGCAGAAATAAATAACATTTATTTTCTAAGATTAGGGTTAGAGAAGCTAGTAGGATAGTTGAGAGAGAGAGAGAACATAAAATTTAAATGCTACTTTCACCACAAGAAAAACTCTAGACTAGTGTCGTTGTCCTCTAGGGATTATGGAGTCAACATGCATAGACTTGAAGATTGTTAGCTAGATGAATGAGAAGAATGAGGTATAAACCCTAAGGTGCAAACACTCTTGGGCCTTAGGACTAGACCTTGAGGAAAATGGTTCCTAGGGTGAAAACACTCTTGGGCCCTAGGTGTCATTTTCCTTCTTCTAAATCAACTAGATCAAGGATCCAATAGTAAGATTAAAACCCTAAGGTGAAAAAAAAATTGGGCCTTAGGTTCTTTACCATAACAAAGACTTCTTTCAAAAAACTTGGATAATAAAACTTTGTGAAGGAGAGAAGCACTGGTGTCTCCTTCCTAGGGTTTCAACAAGACAAAGAAACTTGCAACAAGATAATAATTGACACTTTAACCATTAGCAAAAGACATTAAATTGTATAAATTACTTACTTCTCCCAGTTGCTAGACCATACAAAACCCTAGTTGCAGAAATAAATCATCCAAGAAAGCAAGAACATCCACAAAAAATTCTTCCTACAAGATAACGCATGAGATAAAGAGACCAAGAGAGAGAGTAGCGAAACTTTCTAGAGTTTCCCCACTCTAAGTGAGTGAGGAAGTGACGATGAAAAATAAAGGGAGTGCGAGCCTTATTTATAAGGAAACCTAGCGCTCCAAAAGTTAGCAATATGCCAAGACATCTCTTGGTGAGGCCGACCCCTTAGATTTTCCTTTGGGTATCATACTACAAGGTATTTTTTTGGGGGCTTAGTCTCTTTTTTTGGTAATTAAACTTTCAGTGATTTGTATTAAAAATGTTGATACAAAATGGGGAGAGAAGATCTCTCCCTCTAAATTGTTTGGTGCTAGGTCATTTTAATTTTCAAGTATCTAATATTTCCTCTGTCCATACACTCAGTTGGGAGATAAATTATCACCCCTTGTACAAATGTTTCCAGCCTCCTGAGTCTAGAGCTAAACTGTGATTTCTTATACGTTTGAAATCATTGTCATACCTATATTGTATTTCCTGGCCAGTATACTAAGAGACACAAAATAGTGCAACAGAAGGTCCTGCCTTTAATTTTACTTGGATTTTTCAATTTTTTTCAAGTAGATACGGGGTTTCCAAATCTAATTATGGCTTTAGATTTGAAATAATGATTTTCTAGTATTAGTTGTTTATATTTAGTTTATCTCAATTTTTTTTGACATGGTATCCTCTGGACTATATCAATTGTAGGCTAAGAAATCCCAAAATTTTGGAAGTTGCAATGGACATGGCAACAAAATTCGTAAACACATGAGTGAATCTGGTGTTGGTAGGTGGGCCAAAGATGAGGGTTGCTAAGGAAAAAAAGGTGCATTTTTGGAATTAGAAAATGCATCGGGTTATCCCATGGCTATAATGTCATCTTCTAAGAGAAAGGTTATGAAAAATCATCCTCATTTCATAGGGACTTACTGAGGTGCGGTAAGTACTTAATTATGTGTTGAAATAGTTGTGTCTACAGATGGATATTTATTTGCAGGGCCGATTCTCAATGACTATAGTTCAGTGGGATATTCATTGCTATTGAACCAGGAGAAAGCTATAATTGTGCATCCTAACAGGGTGACTGTGGGAAATGGGCCTAGTTTTGGGTGTGTTGATGAAATGTTTCTTAGAATCCCTTGCGAAGAAGGTGCAACACAACCCCACATGTTTGGAAAATTATCGGCATATTTTTGTACCTGAATGTGTTCCCTTACAAAGTGCACCATATGATCCCTTAAATGTCAATGTATTGTTCAAACACATCTAGGCAAGGCCTCAAAAAATCTCACCAAATTCTAAAGTAAAATTAGTCAGACAATTGTCTTTTAGTTAGCTTTGTTCTTTTGAGGTACATTTGCAATGGGATTATTGTTGATATTCACTGATATAAAATGCTTGGTTGTAGGGCATGCTAACAAATGAAATTGCTTTAATTGTTGAAACTGGTGACTCTTGGCTCAATTTCCAGAAAAGTGTGGGTAAGTCAAACATCATTTCTCTGTAAAGGACACTCCGTAATTTAGTAATCTTTTGTTGCCAACAAGTGGAAACCTATTGCATATCATTTATGGTTTCAAGGTCTTGTCTATGAAGAAAAATTATCCTTTATTCTTTTTAGAAAAATATGAATCACATAATGAACTGTTAAATTTCAGGGTGTGTTTCGAATAGTATGGACAGGAAGAAAGTTTTCTCTTCTCATGTCCATTAGTTTCTTAGCTTTAATCAGAAAATTTTGGAAGGACTAAATGCATAGGTATTCCTAAGTTTCAAGCAAACTATTTCGTGCCAATGTATGTTACTGTTAATCAATAACAAAATAACGCTAACACAAAAAATCCAATGAGTGATGAAAGAGAAATGATTTACTATAATGAGGGACCTACTCTCATGGTGCTCTTTTTGCAGGTATAATTGCCTGTGTATTTGCAAGCAGTTTGTTCCCTGTGCTAAATGTGTGTTTGGCAGGTATGAGTTCCAAATGCAGTATGTATCAATTGGCTAGTTTTTAGGAGAAACACTAGGATATGCTCAAGCAATGCCAAACAAGCGTGTAATTGCATGCATTGGTGATGGAAGCTTCCAGGTGCAGATGCAAGGATTTTTATTTCAAATTCTGAAACAATGTTTTACAATTAACAATGACCGAGTACCAATTTCTATAAGATTTGAAATATTGAATTCCTTTGAATTATCTATTTTATCCAAAAAATAGCGAGTATTTGTCCCCAAATGTTTTCTTCCTTATTTAAATAGGTCACAGTCTAGGATGTGTCTACCATGATTCGAAATGGGTAGAATCCCATCATTTTTCTGATTAAAAATGGAGGATACACTATAGAGGTTGAGATTCATGATGGACCATACAATGTAATAAAGAATTGGAACTACACCATTTTAGTGGATGCCCTTCATAACGGTGAAGGGAAATGTTGGACCGTCAAGGTATTTTTTCTTTATATTCATAGCATGGCCAACCCTTTTACAAGGATTTCTTGTTTCTTTTGTGATATGGGAGTATTTGGTTGCTTGTCATTTTTTCCATTTGTTGAGGCCCACTTCCTAACTGAATCCTTTTCCTTAAAAAATACATTATTGTAGACTTGGGGACTTCCCTTTTAATTGGTCAGAACTCAATTTCATATTGGTGGATTGTTTTTCTAGTTTTACATCTCTTGAGGTATCTATTTCATTGTTGACATTACAAGCTAGTATGTCAGCCGAGGGACAATTGTATTTCTTGTTACAAACATTTGTAGTTGTTACTTTCACTAGAAGTTTCTATGTTGCTCAACCAATTGAGGGACTAGTGAAGCAAGAAAATTACTTGTGCCTCAAGAAAATCAGAATGATCTGAATCTGTTGGTTTCTTTTGTTGATTCTTATCATGTATCATTTTTCTGTAGGGTGTGGATTTATGTGGGGTAGTGGGCTCTGGGCTGAAGCATGTTGTTATAAGGTGTTGATACCGTGCTTATTACCATTTCTATGTTTATTCCCTGCTATTCATTATCACTAAGGCATGTGTTGTTGGCTTCCATATAATTATTGAACTTTATTTTATAGGTCTCTGTTTGTTCATTTTTAGACTCGTCTAATTGGTTATTTTATCATATCAAAATGGGTAATATCGAATCAATGATATTATGTTGGTTATGTTGGGGATACTGATTAAATTCTATTTTAAAAAACCATGAGCTTCAAGTATCCATCCAAGACTAGTTTATAGGAAACAATGCATTTTATAGAGCTTGCTATGTTTCGTCTTTGTAATCACACGCTTCTTTTATCGGTCTCTACTCTGAGAAAGAAGATACTGGTCTCTCCCTCCAAGGAGGTGTGTTCACCAGGGAGCAAGCAACGAATTTAAACCATCCGGGAGAGGAAGTGAGGGGAAGGCTCGATCTCACTGGTACTTTTCTGGTAAGATTTGATGCAGAATTGAGGAGGGGAGTTGGTCATTTACGATGTATGATTGCACATATAATGGGGACTTATCCTTCCTATCATGGTCTAGCACTAATTCCTTATCTTTTTTAATATAATGTAAGCAAGCAAGCAATATAGTAAATTGCCTTGCATAGAATTCCCTTCAAATAATTGTATAGTTTCTCCAAAAAATCAGGAAACATTTTGATGACAGGCTTTTAGATTCATTCAAATAAGACCCATTTTTAAGCTATGGTTTTAACGAGAAAGTTAACCTCAGAAAAACATGAAATAGGAACCCTTGAAATAGGGTTATGCATAAGCTTCTGAAATCTGCTGCGAAGGCTGGTTTTAAATTCAGTCCTCCTCCAAATAATTTCCAATATTTTCAATAAGTTTAGCTAGTTCATTGAAGCATATGTTGGTGATTGAATATGGATCAGAAATTCGTATTTAAGACAGAGAAGACATAATTTACTCAAACTAAAACTATATTATTTTAGCCTAAGACTTAAGATATTAATGGTTTGAACTGATCAAGCCTCTACCTCTATCTCGATCCTCCATGTATATCTTCTCCTCAACCAATTGAGCTAGACCCTTCTGATTCGTAAGCTTGAGGGTTGTGAACATAGAAATAGTTTTTGGTAGAAAATTTATATTATGAAGGTAGGTTTTCAAACTTGGGACATCTCTCTCTTGATGGATATTGATAAATGAAAACAAACACTTATATGTAGAATCAAGGGGAACATGTGATGAACATTAGTAGTAGCGGCCTCATGAATGTAGAAACCAAAAGAAACATTTGTAACCAAATTGAATGGGGAATTGTTTGTGTCAAAAATGAATTATTAAAGAGTAAATTTGACAACCAATAAGTTCCCTAAGATTCCTTTGTAACCATTGCTTTTCAATTTCTAGTGGGATGGATGCCTAAAAATGTCCTAATTGGAATAGATATTGCAAGTGACCATTTTTGAAATTTATTAAGGAGGGGGTTTGGCACATGATTTGTCTCTAAGTCAAGATTGTGCTTGTTACACCTCATATTGTAGGATGAGTAAAATTTTGATTTTAATCACATTACAAGTTTTTCAGGATGACATTTATGGAGAATTCGATGGATTAGGGGTACACACCTCTTTTTATGTTGGATATGATGCTACCTTTTGATTAACTTGTGGTGGATTGTCATGGTTCCTCTATTGGCTTTCTCATCATGGTGACATATCATTGATGGATGGATTAGCTAGTTAGTGGATAGTTGTTGGTGATGCTTGCTTCTTCATATGACTTGTGTTGACATCATGATGTTGTGTTTGATATGTTCATCATGTATTACTCCTATCACATATGTATAAGGGTTCTAGCCCTCCCAAGGGGTTGGAAAATGATGGTTTGAGTTGAAATATGATCACCTTAGTGATTATTGATCATATTAATGTCTTTATTTTGTTGGCATCATGGTTATGCAGAGTGCTTGGCATTTTCCCCTTTCTTTTGCATGGTTTCACACTCTTTATGGGGTAATTTAGCATGTTTTAGGATGAATGGAGGCCTATTATTGGAGATCTCTAGATTATATGTCTTGTTTTGACACTTAGATTAGTTTATGATCCTATGTGGAGAACCCCACTTCATTGGCACATATGTGGAGGCACATACACACTTGGCATACTCTTGTTGCTTCAATAAAAAGATCATCCTCCTCCATTGATGATATTTGATCTTGGCATGATGGACTCCTTGTTTGAGGAGAGAACTCTTCCTTTACACACATTTTTAGAATTTTTTTTATCCCTCTCAATGATTATGTTTGACATGGTGTAACATAGTTTGAGTCTCATTATGTGGATTCCTTTTCTTGATTGGACACTCTTGGCACATGGATCGAGTTGAAGTACCATTCTTAGTGGAGTGTTCCATCTTATTTGCACATATGTTGAGGCATGGTCTCTGTTTTATGGGGTTGTCCCTTTGGTTTATGGATCGAATGGATGACTTAATCATCTTCACCTTTTAGGATCTACTATTTTTATTTTATATTTTATTTGAAAAGACTTATTGGTTATTTAGAAAGGAAAATGAGCTCTAGTTAGCTAAGAGAAGATAAAAATGGTCTATGCACTAGGTTCCTATGTGTTCATCATAGGAGACCTATTAGCATGAGACCATCATTCCTCTAATGAAATTATACTTTTATGCCAAGACTAAAAGAGCATTACATGTAGCCAGTGGAGGATGAGAGAATGTTTATTACACTATCATTCTTGAATTCAAAGTTGAAGAACATGATTGAAAAAAAATCATTACATAGTTTCTACTAATAACGCACATGTTATGGAGAGTTTCATGTAACTAAGAAAGAAATATGATTATTGGTGCTTGTATCACATGACAAAAATAACTTTATATATGCTTCAGAATCATTTATTTCTTCATTACTTTTCTACAACTCAATTTTGGGAATGGTATGTAGTAGGATCCAAGTGACATACATTTTATGTACTTATACCCTTAATAGGATTAAAATGGGTGATAGGACTTTGACTATGCACCATTCTACTACCAGGTATAGATATACACGATGACATAATATCCCTTAACCTACATCTCTTATTGTTCATGCTTACTTATGACAATCTAACTAAGAATTTCTCTTTTTCTAAAGCTTAATCTATGCCCAACATTTATTACAAGTTATCTGTCCTTTTACTTTTTTATAAGACAATAAAAATATAAGGGATAAAAGAGACCTCTCATCCTTGGCAAGGGGTCAATTTTTAGTACAAATGGATGATTAGAAAGGATGTCATGCATGGAATGTGACGTATCAATATTCTTATACTTTTGGAGTTATTGATGGATAGAATTATGTGCACTCCTATTTAAGAACATCTTATCATGAACTTGTTTGAAGGGTCCTTTCATAATTGATGAATTAGTAATAAAGAACGCATAATAGAAGTGGTAGAGAAAAGATTAATATATCATGATCTTGACATAAGTGGTGGTCATGATCAACACATATGAACTTTGTGGTAAAATATCATCAAAACTGATAGAGGGATATGCATAAACATAACCCCTAATGCTTGCAACATTGTTTGGAGGATGGAGAAATTACGTTTCTTTTTCCAAATATATAAAATGAGTATATTATAGTTTAATGAACACATTTTCCTATTATTATACATGGTTTTATACATTATCAAAAATTTCGCCAAAACTTTACAAGGTTTTATAGCTTGGTAAAAGATTCACCAATATTTTATAAGAGTTTATAATTCAATGAAAGATTTGCCAAGTTTTTACAAGATTATATAATTGACTAAAATATTCGCTAAAAAATTATATAAACATATTATATTATTGATAAAA
>JASDQU010753224.1:0-11428 GCA_032191745.1 Picea mariana | reverse complement strand
CTACGGTTTTTTGGGTCTTGTGTTTTTTGCACGAGGGTCGGATTATGACCATTGAACAATTGTCCTTCTCCCATCCCGACCCTTCATCGGCGGCTTCCATGGTCCCGATGATTGACAATCCATATCCCAACACTGTCAACTTAGGTGCTGATTTGTTTTCATCATTGATGGGAAATTTGGATTACCTTCCGCCTTCTGGCGATGTAAAGATTATATCGGTTGTTCCCAACCAGTCGAGGGCTGCAATTATACAAGTGTCGTCGTTTCAAATGAGCTACTTTAAATATCCGTGGACATTACCTTATCTATTGGCCTCGATGGAAGGGACAGGGCATCATGCCATGGTCATGCCCTTGTCTGCGGCTGAGGTTGCGTACAACATTGTCCAGCAGACTTCAGCCAACCCCGATCTGACTCCTGCACAGGAGTTAGATCAGGTTCTCGAGCCTACTTGGGATCAAGATTCTATTTCCACTCAAGATCCTTTAGAATTGGTATTTCCCTCTTACGAGGTGATTCTTGAGGCAATGGCTAGTCCCGATAGACCTTGGGATGATCTACATCATAGTTCTTATTTCCTTACCGAGTTAAGGAGAATAGAGGTGGGAGAATTTGTTTCGACCATGAATGGAGATAATTCTTGTCCTATCAATCCTTTGGATATGCATGGAGTTTAAGATGAGGGTAACATTGCAAGCATTGCTACAACGATTCCAATGGATATCTCAAAAACCCCTAGCGTTGTGGAGAATGTTTTCGTCGGAGCGGATTTCTCCCCTGAAGATATTTGAACTTACACTGAGTTATTCAAAGACTTCCACAAAGTTTTTTCCTGGTCCTACGAGGAAATGTCAGGCAGTGACCCACGAATTGTCGAGCATGAAATTACGACTTATACTTATGAAAAATCGGTCAGATAGAATCTTCGTCCGGTAAATCCTCGAAAAGTGGCAGCAATTAAGGTAGAAGTAGAAAAAATTCTCAAAGTCGATTTTATCTACCCTATACAGTTGAGGCAATGGGTGTCAAACCCGGTTCTGATTCACAAGAAACAGGGAACGTTTCGTGTGTGCATGGACTTCCATGATTTGAATAAGGCATGTCCAAAAGAAAACTTTCCCACCCCATTCATAGATCATATTGTCAATGAGTTCATAGGCTGTGAGGTATTTTAATTCATGGATGGCTTCTCGGGATACAATCAAATTCAAATCAAACCCGAAGACCAAAATAAAACAAATTTTATTTTTCCTTGGGGGACGTTCGCGTATCATAAGATGCCTTTTGGCCTGAAGAATGCTAGAGCCACCTTTCAGTAGGCCATGTCATTTTATTTTCACGACCTTAGACACATAGTCAAGGTTTATCTTGATGATCTAGCATCACTCTCTCGCAAGAGATCTGATCATCCCGACCATCTTCGACTAATGTTTGAACGATGTCGCTACTATTGGATTTGCTTGAATCCTTCTACATGACATTAGGTCATCTCTTAGGTTTTATTGTATCAATAATAGGGATCATGGTCGATCCTCTCAAGGTTGAGGTGATAGTTCAATTGCCTCCCCCGTGCACGATACCCCAAATTCAGATCTTACAGGGGAAAGTGAATTTTCTTCAGTGTTTTATCGTGAATTACGCCGAGATCACTAAAGGGTTTATGCATATCTTGAAAAAATGGGTCCCATTCTATTGGGATGAAGCTACTCAATTCTCCTTTGAAGCGTTGAAACACACCTTGACGTTTTTCCCTTTGCTCCGACCTCCCGATTATAAAAGATATTTCTTGTTGTATTTGTTTGCTGTAGAGTCGACCATTGGCATGGTATTGGTTTAAGAGGATGATTTGCTCAAAGAGAACATTATTTATTACCTTAGTCGAGGCTTGGTTGGACTAGAACTTAAATATTCTCATGTTGAGAAGCTTTCTTTGGAAGTTGTTCATGTTGTCCAATGGTTCTGTCACTACAGTTTTCTTCACAAGACCACTGTCATTTTCATCGTAAACCCTTTTGAATATGTGTTAACATGATGAGTCATTAGCAGAAATATTACTATATGGATAGTTTTCCTACAAGAGTTTGACTTGTATTTTTTTGCTGTGAAATCCAAAAAGTCATTGGTCTTTACCGAACTCATTTCAGAACATCCTATCGAGTCTAGTGATATTATACCCGAAGAATCACCTATTAATGAAGATATTTTTCTAATAGCATCTTCGGACCTCTAGTATGGAGATATACTTGTGTATCTCCATACTTTTAAGTTCCCCGCTTCTGCTTCCTGCGATGAGCGTCGACGAATTCGACATCAGGCGCGAAACTATCTTATACTCAATGACACTTTGCATTGTCGAGGCGTGGATTACATTCTTCATCGATGCCTTATCCATGAAGAAGTACAGTTCGTTTTGAACAACTGTCACACTGGAGCATGTGGTGGTCATTTATCTGGATTGGAAACAACCAAAAATATTCTACATGCAGGTTACTTATGGCCTTCGTTAATCAAGGACTGTGTTGAGGCGGTCAAGAAGTGCTACCCATGCCAGATCTTCTGTCGGAAGATGAGGGCACATCCTTCTCCTATGTTTCTTGTCATTTTTATTGGTCCTTTCACCAAGTGGGGGATTGACTTCACTACATGTTACATCCAAGGGGCATTGTTACATCATCGTAGCAGTAGACTACTTCACAAATTGGGTCGAAGCTATGCCAATGTTTAGTAATGATGGTGAAACTACAACTCCTTTCATATTTAATCAAATAGTAGCAAGGTTCGGTATCCCTAAGGATATTGTCACTGGCCATGGTAGTCACTTCCAAAAAAAAATGATGATTGAGTTAACATCAAATCTCGGGTTCAAACAAGAACATTCGTCACCTTATTACCTGCAAGCGAATGGTCAGGTTGAAGATGTGAGTAAGTCTCTCAATACTATTCTTCAGCAGACTATTAATTCTTCCAAGTCAAATTGGAATTTGATGTTATATTCAACATTGTGGGCCTACCGAATGTTTGTGAAGACTACCACTGGTTTTTCACCTTTTCAACTCGTATATGGGCTGGAAGAAGTCTTACCTATTGAATGTCAGATTTCTTCTTTAAAGTTGGAAATGGAATTACTGCCAGACACTTCACCGCTTGAGGAACACCTGCTATATCTCAAGAATATCGATGAGCAGCGTTGTGATGCATCCTTAGCCAATGAGGCTCATAAGCAATGATTCAAGTGTTAGTACAATCGATCCATTCATCCTCAGATTTTCTCTGAAGGCGATCTTGTGCTGGTCTATGATCAAGACAAAGATCCCCTGGGGGCAGGCAAGTTAAAACCCACGTGGTTCAGACCGTTCATTGTGAAAGAGGTCTTGAAGAAGGGTGCTTACCGTCTGGTTGATTTTGAAGGAAATTCCTTGGCAGAGTCTAGAAATGGGCTCTACCTTAAGAAGTATTACTCTTAGTTTGGTCACCTTGGTGACTTTTTGTATATATGTATAACTTCTTATACATTTTTTTTCTTTTTTATTTTGTGGAGGTGTAGTTATTTATGTCTTATTTTTCACTGTGGAAGATGTCAAGTGAATTGAAGGTGTATTTTGGGTTCATGGATGGCACTAGTCGACACACTCGAAGGCTTGCTTCCGTAGCTTGGGTGATTTTCACACCTGGATGCCAGCTTCTATCTTCCAGAGGTATTTTTCTAGGTGACACCATGAACAATGTTGTTAAATACAGTGCAATGATATAATTGCTTCGTGATTCTTTTTCACATGGCATCTCTCACCTCCGGGTCTACTTGGATGCTCAATTGGTTGTGTCCCAGTAAAATGGGGCTTACCGTGTTTATGATCCCACTCTGCAGTGACGATTCTTTAGGGTATTTCTCTTAGAACATTATTTCGATTACATTACGTATATCCATGTTCCTATGATATTTAATCATATAATAGATACTCTAGCTAATCAATGATTAGATTGGCATGTTGCACAAACATAAAAGAAAAGCACACACATACACATGTAGATACATTTGTAAAATATGTCATCCATAAGAAAGAAAAGATGTATATATATATATATATATATATATCCAAAAAGTGTCATGAGTACATAGGTGGGCGCGAACGCCTGATAAGTGTTCATTATACATTGTTGGGATTATGCCCTCAAAAAAATACATTTACAAAAAGTTCCCTCGGCACATCAATGGTCTATACTATCTAAGCATGGGGCCTATTGGCCCTGCCATAATGTACAATGACGTTAGCCAAATTCCGGAATAGATGGACCCAAGTCTGTGGCACCCCTACTACATGAGGCTGCATAGAAGGTGGGAGATCCTCGATCTCATCCATAGTTACAGTGCGAGTGAGCACAGTGACATTGTGCTCCACTCGTCTTAGGACTCTGTCAGCCTCTCCAGCTGGGGGTCCCCCTGCAGTTGTTGGTCCTCTAGCTACTGCTGGTCCTACCTCTGGTCAAGGACATCGTTGATTCCTAGCGAAGTTCCTTGGGAACATAGGCCCCACATCTGTACATAATAGATACAAGAGTCACTACTTTGTACACAGATAAAAGGGATATATATAAAAATAATTAAAAATTAAATAACTTTGAAAAGTATGTTACTTATCTGGCCTTGCTCCTCACCAGGAGGCACAGGCATTTCTAGATCTCTGGTGAAGTTGATCTCAGCATAAGGGTAATCCTTGATCACCAGAATCTGTCATTCCCACTAGTCAAATAACTTGTCGTCAAATGCCTCTATGGTCCTCCCTCCACCTTGTCAATGCAACAATGTTTCCCATCTGCATACTGCTAGGAAGGAGGCCACATGCCTTCATATTGTCTCTCTGGGATTGAGACTGGGCACCCTCTCAAAGAAAAAGGAACAAAAAATGGTACCGAATCCAAAGTTCTTATTGGTACACTGTTGACACTATGTAAGTTGTCTCTTCATGCATATCAGCATGGTCATACTCTAGTAAAAAATACTGGCCTCCAAACACTGAATGGCACAATGCATGTGTTCCCAAGAGGCCTAATGTAGTTCTATGGATACAATAATCCACCCAATCAAGAGTAAGATCACACGCAGATATAGACTGGTGATCTTGTGAATCGACACCTGAGAACCTACCTTCTTAGTGTCGTCCCGACAGTACATCCAGATATAATCCTCGATGTTGTAAGTCCCAGGGGGGAATGTCCTTAGGTTGATTGGTTCCCCTCTACTCAAGAGGCTAGTCAAGAAATAGATATCCTCTTTGGTGGGGGTCAGTGATTGAACCTCTATAATAAACGCCTCTGTAACCGGGTGCAAATACTCCACAAGAGAATTAAGCAACCTAGGTTGTGCCCTCGTGAACGGACACTGAAAAAACTTCCATAGCCCACATTGTTTTAGTGTGACGATGGCTATAGCGTCCTCTTCGACCAAAACATCAATTTCCTCATCCTCCCTCTCCCACTAGTGAACATACATCTTGTTGTATGGCAAAGTGGAGGAGAGTTAGTACTTGCATTTTTATTTTTCAAAGATTGCAAATGTGTACGCGAGATGCTTCATACACAGTCGCATATGTATGTGGGTTGGTGGTATCCTGCCTGAGTACATACGCAGGTTGTCCTTGGACAGCCCGCGTACACGTAGGGTCTCTCTTTTTATGAGAGCGTGACCCCCTCAAACCTAAAATTAATGAATAAAAAGGGGGTTGAAATGAAATAGGGAGGGATTTGTACTTACTTGGTCCAAGTAGAAGGTTGTTTCGTCCATTGAAGCTCCTGGAATCAACTCTTTTAGAATAGGGTTTTTTTTACCTTTTGGTTGATTTTCGAATTGCAATGGTCAAAATGAGTTGTTAACTTCTATTTATAGACTTTTTTGGTCCTTTTTCCCCTTTTTGACCCCCTTTGTCATTTTTCCAGGCTTGGTGATCACTTGATTCCACTCATGAGTTATTAGTGGTTGTTCCAGTAGTCTTTTTCTTTTGGTTTGGTAATTTTTGGGATGGGTCACTTTTTGGGTGCCCTTTGGTAAAAGTCATTTTTTCCAACTTTTTGCATACAAGTTAGGATTCCATTTCCACTTTCTGAATCTCGTTGTCTTTTTCACTTTTCCATAGGATTGACCCCACTGAAGTGTGACATAGAGCCTTCATTGCTGCTCTAGAAGTGTCGTTATTAGGTGGTAGAGCCTACCTTTACATGGATGCCCTAGGTAGATCCTTGATGCATTTTGGCATCCATGCTATCAGTAATGAATATAGGATCGAGAGTCCTTGTTAGTCCTGTCATGATTACAAGATAAACCCTCATTCGTTTGATGAACCATCATCCTAGGCCTTACCCTCGGGACTCCCAAATGAGAATGCTTTGTTGTCTTTCAAGCTCACTTTGAAATTCGAAAGAAACATCTAACGAGACTGTATTTATTCTTTTCGATTTCATCTGGATTAACTCAAAAAAGTATCTTACTTGATTCTTCTTTAAGTCCTTTTCAGGCCTGGGGGAATAAATATTTGAAAAAGGAACATTCTCCTTGGTTGTGGTTTATCACCTTTTTCGGGCCTTGGAGATTACTTACGAAAAAGGAACCGCCCCAAAGTCCATAGTTAATCTCTTTTCAGACTCCCTAAAATTGAAAAGATCATCAAAGGACCTTATTCCTTCACACTCGTTAAATTGATCCAGAAGAACATATACTAGAATGAGTTTAACCCTTTTTCCATCCTGTAGATTATAGCAGAAAAATGTACGCCTTGGGAGATTCGTCTCACTGGGAGAGTTCTCCTCAGTTAATTGTATACTTTTTTGGGATAAGGATACTAAACTTAGAAAGAGGTTGTGAGTCCATAGTTAAGCTCTTTTCAGACTCCTTAAAATTAAAAATATTGTCGAGTGATCTTGTCTTTGTCACACTCATTAAAATAGTTTTGAATAGGCGTCGTTTGAGTGCCAGTTTAACCCTTTTTAGAACCAACTTGACTATCTCTGAAAAAGGTATTCCCTGGAGTCTTATTTTAGTTTTTTTCAGACTCTCTAAACATGAAAAACTATCAAGCTTACCTTCTCTAGGCTCATAAAAATTACAGAGAAGGGGTCTCATTGTGTCTTGCTTAATCGCATTTGTGAGTCTCATATTTTCGTCTTTGGCCTAATGGAGGCTCCATGTTTCTCTCAACTGAACCTTTGAAGCATGCCTTATACACAAGCCTTGTAGCATTTCTTGCCTCTGGGACCTAACACCTTGACCCATGGAGGAATTTTTCCCGAGTGTCCTTTTCCTACACATGTATCCTTGCTTTGAGAATTAGTGTGTTCCTTTCACTTGGAATTAGTATGATTGCTTGCGACAATCATTCCTCCTTTGTAATGTAGCATTATTTTTTCTTTTTCAATCTATTAAAAATTCGAAAAAGACAAAAAAATGAAATATTCCAAAAAGAGGGGATGAGAAATATTCATTCTTTTTTCAGTAGCACGGAGAGTCGCCCTTGGAAAAAGCACATCCTTATGTTTTTTCATCAAGCATTGGAATATAGTATGACCTTAGGAAGTTTTTCTCGCTACATAGAGCTATGTCCTCCTCCATTTGGTTACTCTTCCAAACACATGGAGAGTTTGTGTTGCCTACTGCATCACAAATTTATGCCAATTCCATACTGCCTAAGTCTGATCATCTTTTGTGCTTTTGTCCAAGGGAATTTTCACTCAACCTTAGTCAGCCTTTATACAATTTGTCTCTTGACCTTCATGATTCGGTCATCCCAAGGTTCGAGTCAAGTCCATATTCGAAATTGACGAAGTTCTCTTCCTGATCATCGAGATCCTCATGTATTTTCCTGATGAGCCGTCGAAGACCTCGGGGTAGTGAGTTATACACTCCCATTAGACTCCTACCTGAGTTTTGAATATCTTGAAGTGGTTTCTCGAGCTATGAAGACCTCATCTCCATCCATAGGCATCACTAGCTTCTTGAAGATGAATACTATACTTGTATATCTTCGACTGATTTTGAGATGTAGATCCGTGGTGTATTACTCGTTACTACACATTATATAGCTATATGACATGGATATACAATGTATTTGATTGGAATCCATGATTTAGTTCATCCTGAGCATGGGTATGCCTGCCTCAGAGAAGCAATTATTTTTTTGCAGATGGCACCTCCCAAACTCTGGTCCCGGGCTCACTCGATTTCATAGATTGGTGAAGATATTTTAATGTATTTCGACCATCAGTTTCTCTTCTGACCTCACACATTAGGGGGAATCTGTTATAGCCCTAAAATTCCCTACTCCTGCATACATGGAATTGGCCCTCTTATTTGCATAATTTTCCAAAGCACTGTTAAGAAGCTCTTCTTTAAAAACCATTTTTTAGAGCATGTACGCACTTTGCACCATTACAGTCCACGTACATATGCTTGTTGAATGCTATATATCCTGCATACATATGTCTTTTGTACACTAAAAAAACCGTGTATGCTTGCAAAATTTGCAAAAATTAAAAAAATTGTAAGGATTTCGGTGAAATTCAGGCACTATTGGAGGTTTCCCAACCAATTCTTTTGTTATAGCCCATCCTTTTTGTCATATAAAAGGAGTTTTTGGGGTCTCATTTCACATCCAAGCATAAGAACAATGAAACTCTGACCAATTTCACTTCCCTTCCTTGCCCAAGATTTTTCTACCTTTTATGAGATATTGCCTCGGCATTCCCTCATCAACGCCTTCTTCCTCCATTCAATCCATTCCCTTCCCTTGAGGTGATCAAAATATTGAGAGAAGAGGCCTATTCAAGGTGCACTTGGAGCATTGTAAAGATTATCCCAGACCAAGTTTGCGGAATGGTGGCCGACACAGATTGTAAGTTTCAGTCTTTGTTTGATGAATAAAATAATCTATTTTCCCTATCCCAAATGATGATGTTTTGTGTATCTTCTTTGATTTATACTTAGAATTTGATATCTAACCCTAACTCATGAATATAATAGCATGATTGTAGTCCTTGTTTGCCTTGTTTTGGATGCAGGTCATCATTGGGAAGAGACGTACAGTCGTTGGAACTACACAACTTGAGGAGATCATCACCAGACATGGGATAAAAGTTATAGTTACCCGATCTTCTCTCTTATTGCTTTCTTTCATTCATTTTGGTATGTTTGGGTTAGAGTTTAAAATAGATTGACTTTTAGACAATCATTCATTCTGTCTACATCTTAAACCATGGTGTATTTAAAGGAGGGATTTTTCTGCTAGTAGTAATCTCATGCTTTCCTAGATAGTTTTCCCAATCAGGCAGATGAAAGGCCCACTGACTAGGTGGATAAATTGAGGAAGAAGTTGTCCCGTAACTCATCCACGTTCCTCAAGCGTTGTGCAAGCACAACTTGTTGTGGCCTTCAAGGGTAGTGTGGATTAAACAATCATTTAAAAGAGGTTTGTCTAGCCGTATTGTAAGAGCTACTTGGTCCACTGCCACAAAGACTCAAAACCAAGCCATTCCAAATATTTAATATTTCTTGCAGCTGATTTAAACAAGACTTCTACTTCAAAGGATTTCCACTACACCTGGATTGCGTCATCGAGCGAATGTTGGATTAAGGTTTTCAGGCAATCACTCAAGACTTGATACGCCTACTCATGTATAGAAAGAATACAAACACACATGAAGAACCATGGTAAGTATCAATTATATTAGAAGCATAAGGGCTTACAACATTATACACATGGTATAAAAGGGTGCATAGCCTTAACCAGACAACACAAGCATATTATATTAGGTTTTGTATCGCTTTAAGGGCATGTTATAAGAACATGGGTGTTTGGTAAGAATAAGAGGCATACCCAAAGGGTAGAAAAGGTATGGAATCATATAATTTGTTCAAACCATTATAAACCTCTAGGTATGGTCTCTTGCACTAGAGAAATATACACATAAATAAAATTTGGAGTTTCTTTCCTCTTCTATAACTGGCACTCGGTACGTAACATACATATCATCTGGTTGGGGGATGGATATTTATTTTAACTTAAGGTGATCCATAGTCTGATTTTCATTCCCAACTTTAAAATCTTGAACTTAATCCAACCCTAACTGACATTGTAGTGTTAATGCAGGAAGCCACTAACATTGAAACCACCTTTGTGAATAGGGCAATTGATACAGTAACAATGATTGACCCTAAACATAGTTACCAACTTAATGAGAACTGTGACCTCAAAATGAGAACTTTAGCACAAAAAACCCATATTTTTGCATAAAAAACACGAAAATCAACCCCGAAATTGAAAAGTGGTGCTACCAACATCACCATTTTTTCAAACGGGGTCAAAATTACAACATTTTTCAAGCATGGCCTTCAAAACTCATATAGTAGCTCAGAAAAACCTTAAAATTAACACCGAAATAAAAAAGTGACGCTAACTAAAAAAAATTAAAAACTCTAAACATTATAATTATGGCTAATTATGACCTAATTGAAACCGTGGTTTTGATAATAGATCCCTATGCCAAGAAAAACCCCAAAATTGGATACAAATGGTCACTTTAAAATTTATTTATTAACTTCTTCTTTTTTCTTAAATTTACATTGAAAAATAAAAAAAATCTTTGCAATTTTGTTTTTTGGTAATGAAGGAAAAAAAACACATTTAAAAAAAATATTCAAAACCCAAATTAAACCAAAAAAAAAAACATTAACAAAAAATGGTGGAAAAAAGAAACCTAAAAAAGAAAATAAAAAAAATTAAAATTTCTCAAAAAAGAGTGATCTAAAAAAAGGTATATATTTTTAAAAAATAATAATGAAAAAAACACTTAAAATTTAATATTACAAAATATATAGAAAAATATTTAACAAATATTAAAATGCTTAACAAATTTTAATATTAAAGTCAAAACCAATTAATTCACATATAAATGTTTCATCAATATACAATTTTTAATGTAAGATTTATAGAAAACTGATTATTAAAATAAAATTATACATAAATAAATGCAATTTTTTATCAAGAAAATATTTCACCAAAACTGCATTTTAAAAATTAATTATTATTATGCCTAACATATTTTATCTTCAAAATGAATTTTAGTTAAATTAAAAATTTTAATTTCAAATTCCACACATCAAAGGCGTCTACGAAAAATCTAAATTTTAATTTCAATGTGCAGAAAACACTTTAGGGAATGTGAATATTAAGATATTTGAATAACAACATGCCCCCTGTGAAGGGAAGAAAGAGTCCTAATCACTCTGGAAGTACCAAAAAAGGGGCCCTACAACTCGGGGAAAATATCATTTCTAAAAACTGGACCACCTAGTGGCACATGCATGCTTTGTAGGGAAGGTGCAATGACAATGATAGGTTTTGCATATTGAGAAGTGGGACAATTGCAATTAACCCAATAGACTAAG
>JASDQU010753223.1:17493-37275 GCA_032191745.1 Picea mariana | reverse complement strand
TGTGGTATTTGTTGTGCACTGTGGTATTTGTTGTGCACTGTGGTATTGGCTGTGAGCCTGTTGTATTCTCTGTGGACTGTTGGCTTGCTGGGAGCAAGGAACAGAGTGTTCTGGACTGTGGCTTTGGATCAGGGGAGGCACCGAGTTCCTAGAGGTTTTGGGCACGGAGGGCCAGGATATCCGTAGATATCCTGGAGCTAGGTAGTTTTCCTAGTTGGCAGGGAGGACAGTAGTTTTGGGCAGTTATTTGCTTCTTTGTGGCAGGGTTGATCTGTGTAGCAGTAGGCAGCAGGAAAGCAACAACAATTAGCATCAGAACCAGGTACTTGTTAAGTTGTGTACTTATTTCTTTCTGTCATGAAATCGGTATTTATTGATAAATTTAAGTTATTCAATTTGCTGTTATGAGAATCACTATTATGCTAAGAAGATATTGTTTCAGTTTACCAAATAAAACGTTTATGAATCTTAATGATGTTTAGAAATATATGGGCATTACATTTCTGGATAAAATTTTGTGAGAGGTTTTCTAATGTCCAATGTTTAGATTAGACACTCCACCCATCATCAGGGACATAAGAAGCTAATATGATTGGACAAGAGTGTTGAGGTTTGTATTTATAGAAGAAGAATGGTAAATAATCATTAAAGGAGAGGGAAAAGATAACATATAGAAATGGATAAATTAATAAATTATTAGAAATAACCGTTGAGATTAGGTATTCAATAAAGGTAAAATAATAGGGTTTTGAATGAGGCGATAAAAGTGGTATTAAAAGGTGATAAAATAGGGCATTGATATTAGATGAAATAAGGATAATAATAAAGTATTAAAATAAGGGATGAAAGTGAGAGGATAGAAAATATAAATGAATAAAAATTTGGTAAAATCCATTGAGATTCAGAGAAATATATAATGAAGGTGATAAATAAATAGTAAATATTATTAAAAAAAGTGACGAGAACGATTTATAATGATATTAAAAGGATTTTTGTTAAAGAAATAAATTAGGCATAAGAAAGAGAAGAATAATAAACTAATTAAAGTGAGTTGTTGGGGAAGATTGATTATGAAAGCAAAAGGATTTCATTAATTAAGGGTGATATTTAATATATAATTATTATGAGATAATAATAGAATAGAAAAGGTAAAAATAATTTATAAACTAAAGTCAAAGGATTTCTTTAATTAGGTGTGAGATTTAATATATATAATATGAGATAATAATAATTCGGGTAAAGTGGATAGGTTAAACGACGAAACCAATGAGATAAGCGGAATTAAGAGAGATGAAGAGAAAAGATGTAGAGAGAGGAGAAGTTAGATGCGAGGAAAAGAAACGGAGTAATAGGAGGGGATGAGGGAAAGGTTGGATATGATCAGGTAACTGAAATCTAAAATGAGGAATCCTAATGGTCAAGGTGATTAATGGTGGGCTTCCAGGATTGGCTAAGTTTGTAGCCATCTTCATGGTTAAAATTATTAAGATGTTTTTCAATTTCAAGGGCTTCTCGAATGAGACGAGAGAGTAACGAGGGGTTGAGGCTAAACTTTTTGTTTGGTCAAAGAAAATAAGGTGCTTGGATTTGAAAGAGTGTTCGACAATAGTTGATTTGGATATTTGGTTATAGGTAATATCAACTATATTCTCTTTAATCTTGGATTTAAAGGTTCTACTAGTTGAACCTATGTAAGACTTCCCACGGGAATAAGAAATTTGTAAAACTCCTGGGTCAAGCATCGGGTTGGATTTATCTTTAGCCATTCTAAAAAGTTGCTTGACGTTTTTGTAGGGTTTGAACAAGGTTTTGGTATTCTTCTTAGACAAGAGTTTTGCGATATGATTGGTGGTGCCCTGGATATAAGGAAGAGAGAGGAGAGCACGAGGACGGGTGGAGGATTAGGAGAGTTTTGATTTAGGATTGTTGGTTCAGTGGAAGGCTCAATTGATTTGAGAGATAGAGTAGTCATTCAATAAAATGTATTTTCTTAAGTGGGACTTTTCCTCTGTGAGGAATTGAGGGGCGGAAATGCAGATGGCACGAGTAATCAAGTTTTTTAAGATAGCATAATTTTGACTTGGATTATGGTGGGAACTGGCATTAAGGTATCTATCGGTGTGAATTTTCTTCTTGTAGACTTGGTGGGAGAGGGAGCCATCAAGAAGAAGAGAGATGAGAACATCTAATAACAATATGGATTTGTCCTTTTGGGTTTCCATAGTGAATTGGATGTGGGGGGAAAGATATTAAGATTATTGAAGAAAGAGATAAAGTTGGCATGACCATGAGGCCACATGAAAAATTTGTCACCTACAAATCGAAACCATCATTTAGGTTTGGGATGTAAGCTACTTAAGGCTAAAGCCTCAAAATGTTCCATAAATATATTATCCACCAATGGGGACAAGGATGACCCTATGGATGTACCTTTGATTTGTTCATAACAAACCCCCTTAAAGGTGAAGAAGGTAGAAGAGAGGTGGATTTTGATTATATTAAGAGTTTCTGGGTATACTAGTTTGGAGATCAGGTTCAGGACTTCCCTAACAACTCACTTTAATTAGTTTATTATTTTTCTCTGTCTTATGCCTACTTATATTTCCTTAACAAAAATCCTTTTAATCTCATTATAAATCATTCTAATCACTTTTTTGAATACCATTTACTATTTATGTATCACCTTCATTATATATTTCTCCAAATCTCAACATCTTTTACCAAATTTTTGTTCATTTCTATTCGTTATCCTCTCACTTTCATCCATTACCTTAATACTTTATTATTATCATTATTTCATCTAATATCAACACCCTCTTTTATCACCTCATTAAAAACCCTATTATTTTACCTTTATTGAATACCTCATCTCAATAGCTATTTCTAATAATTTATTAATTTGTCCATTTCTATGTGTTATATTTTCTCTCTCTTTTAATGATTACTTACCATTCTTCTTCTATAATACAAGACCCAACACTCATTTCCAATCATATTAGCTTCTTATGTCCATGATGATGGGTGGAGTGTCCACTCGAAACATTGGACATTTCAAAACTTTTGACACAGTTTTATCCAGAATTTTTTTCTACTACTCTAATGTAGGATTATTATTTCCTTCTATCCCTATTTATTTCATGTATATACATTAATAAGACTCATTTGAATGAACATATTATCTTGTCAATTTATATATTGTAAACTGAATTTTCCCCCTCTAAGAGGCTTCTCTTGTATTCACTCATTTAATTTATTTTTGCATGGTACTATTGAATTGGATCATTTTCATGTTTATTTTACTATTTGGTTCACAACACATGCATGCTTTTGAATTATTATATAACTTATTTGAAAGCCAAACCTATTATTATGATGAATGGATTTCTTTAGTGGCTTGGGATATTAATGGATTGAAGTGGGTTTCCATTCTGTGGATGAGAAGTTCATGGAAGGGGATGCCACATTTGAACCTACTCCATTTCTAGTCATATATATAATGGTCATTTAGCATGTTTCCTACATTACATTCTAGAAGGGGAATATCCTTGATGAGACCCGACCATGACTTAACCCTGCATTATTTCCCAACAAATAGACCAAAGATACAATAAGAATCACATATAAGGTAGGTTCCAAAGGGATCCCGTACCTAATGGATTGAAATATGCCAACCTCATCAAAATTATTCTTATTTATGGTTAAACAATTAGTTTCTTCAACAATAACATTTCTGCTACCCCAATGAAGAAGGAACCAAATCTTAATGCCTTTAGTATTCCTAAAATAAATAACCGTTCCACATGGCCATAAGCCTTCTCAAATTTAATTTTGATAATAGATAATTTAAGCCTGGGGTATGATCACATTCCATCCCCTCCCACATGACAATGAAATTATTAAGAATTGATTGACACTAGATAAATCTTGTATGATTTTGACGAGTTATTTAAATGGGAAAACATGTTCTTTATGCACAAATCCAAGGCCTTGGCCAAGATTTTGTAAAAAGTATTTAGTAAGGTGATTAGGCCTCCATGTTGTGATGAGATTGGGATCTTGGACTTAAGAATAAAATTGATAAGGCCTCGGTTGACACTTTCCCCCAATCATTATTTCCCCATTGCTTCCTTGTATACCTTTAAAAGGCCTAGCCTAACAAAATCCCATGTAGCCTTGTAACATTCACATGGGAAGATATCAAGCCTAGGTGCCTTATCGTAACCATTTAATGGAAGGTGATAGTCTATTGATATAAGGATAGGTCTTGGTCACACATGTAATATCCCCAAGGATGAGCCCTAGTTGTATTTATGAATTGTAAACATGTTTTGTAGGCTGGTGAGCCGAGTGTTGATAAGCTGGTGGGCTTATCTGTTTATTAGGCCAGAGAACCTAAGTGTTAAAGGCCATGAGCCTGTTTTTGTATATGTAATTATGCGGATCATTAAAAAATATTAAACATCATTGTGTGCAGACCGACCATGAAGAAAGAGCAATGGGGGACTAAGCTTCCACTAGATAGGGTAAGGGAGGGGGCTAAGTGTCTAGGCCTAGAGGCTAAGCTAGAGGGATTACCCCTAAGGGAATAATATTTTATTATTATTATTTCCTAAAGGCTAAGGTGGATATGAATGATGTTTTCCTAAGTTCCTAGAAAGGGAACGAGTACAAAGTAGAATGCATGCAGCTACAGGAAGACAATTGTTGACCTAGGTGCATGTAGTTATAGCTGAGAAAGCTAGCATGTCAGGGGGTTCGCTTGCCATTCTCGATCCACTGTCTAACCATGAACTGGGGGCATCCATCACGGATCTTTGGAACTGGTCACCTGTGAGTCAAATCATGTTGGGGGTTCACTTCCCATTCAGTGTAACTCCCATCCTTGCGTCTAGATGAGTTTTGAAACCAGTGAAAAACGAGGGACTAATCTGTGTCTCCTGTGAAGTCCGAGCACCCTATAATTTTTTGAGTTGTGTGCTATCATAATTGTTGGTTGTTGCAGCCACGCAGTTCCTTGAATGAATGTGGATTGCTATCGTCGGTTGTTTCTTACTGAGCCATGCTATGTCTAGTGTATGACTGTTACCATTTTGGGTGTCCATACTCGTTTTCCCTGTTGATGTTGTTGTCACCCATACCTGGTTGTAGCTGACTTGAAGATTGGTTGAAGAGGAAGGTTGTCATGCCTGTGAGAAACTCTCCCAGGCGAGAGAGTTTGTCAGGAAGTGAGTTCTCCTGGAAGGAAATCTCGTAGAAACTACAGTACTATGATACTTATGGTCCAGCCTGTTGCTAAAGCCCAAGGTAAGGGAGGTGTAATAGTCGATGGACTTGTATTAGTGAAGGTGTTCCCTCCTGGGGTGGAGCAGGCATGTGGGGAATGAAGGTTTGTGGGTTGTGGGTGTAAGTGGATCCTGGGATAAAAGATCATTCTTGTGTTTTGTGCAACTTCCCTATTGACCTTGCCTAGTCTAGGGATCCCTTTCCCAATGGAGCTTAGTCCCATCTCAGGGATGACCTACTGCTGAGTGTGATGAGCAGTGTGGTCTATGGATGGGAGGTTCATGGAAGGTCTGCGCGCATTTAGTGGTCTTATAATAAAAGATAAGTACCACTTTTATATTCATTTACATGTTGTGTAATGGTACATATGTTGTAATTGATGAGTATTGCATGTGTATGTTACATATGTTGCATGTGTAGGCTTATTGTTATTTTGCAATATTAGAATAGTCATTCTATGTTTATATGGATGAGTATGTTTTTCTACAAGTATCTATGTGTGGCATAGCCCAATAGTTTAAGGTTAGAGTTGTCATAGATCAGAGCTAATTGTACAAGATAAGGTATTCCGCAGGTAGCATTGCCTCGGTGGTGGAGTTGTAGGCTGGGGGATGTTACAATATAGTATCAGAGCTAAGTAAAGCATCTGAGTAGTGGCATTTCCCATCCTATTGGTGGCTGGGGATGTTACAATTTGGTATCGGAGCCATGGTTACGACACTGAGCCTGGATGGGCCATGTTAGTGGTTAACGAGACAAATATTTCAAAGTGAATTGTTTCGAAAGGGACAAAATTTGAGCTTCAGAGTGTCCCTGGGTGCAAGGAGTGTGTCAAAAGAGTCTTTGACTCAAAAATCTTAGAAGAAATAGATTGAGTTTTCTCGTGAAGGGACACGTAGATCTGTTGCAAGGAGTGCACAGATCTGAAAGTCGACTAAGTGTCGAAGCAACCCTCTAAGAAGAAAGGGGTCCGAGAAACGAAGCTCGGGAGGAGGAGCAACAATAGTCATCAGATTTGTTGTTGGAAGGAGTTTGGACCATTAGATCCATGTTCAGGAAAGAAAAGGAGAGCGTTGAGGAGGAAACAGATCCCAAGACATCATATCTGAGTGCAAAGGATTGATAGTCGTCCGATCTAAGTTGACAGATGGCCCAAGATCCACAACTCCGGAGTGAGAGAACTTCGGAAGTTTTGTGATCGAGGAGAAAATAGAAATAGACTATGTAGATCCTGGTCGTTGGTTGCCAAAGGGGTATGTGTCAACAAATCTGAGACTTCGGGGAAACTCACTTCAGAAGATTTCAAGTGTGGAGTGAGTTTGAAACTCCCAAAGTCCTGAAGTGTCAAAATCACTCATAGTCGTTGATCGTGAAGGAGGACACGCATTGATAGATCATGAACTCCAGGGGAAAGTGCTATGGGAAAAAGTGAGTGTAGAGGAGTTGAAACTCCCGAAGTCTGAAGCTCCGAAGCCCGAAGAGTCGAAGTGGTGAGTCATTATGATGTCACTTGGAGGTGACATGGGCCTTTCTTATACCTGCCACGTGTGCCCACCTGGAATGTTTAAAGTTGTACTATGTGGACCCTGAGGTTGAGTAACATAATTAAAGGTCGACGGGCCCAAACTGGCGTTGATCATGATACATCCAGATCAACGGCTAGGAGGAATTGCAGGGACCCAATTTGTAGGGGAATTAATTTCTTAGGGTGGTCCTACAATCCAAACCACGGTTTTCCTGGGGGGTTACGTGTCAACGTCAGAAGAAATGCAGGATGAAAGGTGGGTTACTCCAAACCGCGGATGAATGCCCCTGCAATTTGAAGGGCGTCAAGTGTTGTGTGAAACTGTGGGTCCCAATGGACATGTGGCGCCAGTTGTGAAGTCCAAAGACTTGACACTCCAGAAGATTGGTTATGAAGGGAATAAAAGAAAGAACTTTCAAAAGTTTTGTAATGCTAAGGTGACAAGACGTAATAATGTCACCAAAGGTGACATGGAAGTGTTCAGAAATTAATGGTTCAGGGCATTGGGGGTGTGCGGATGTGAAATACTCTAAAGTATCGAAGCTCCGAAGTCCCAGAGCTCACATGCTTGAAGTTACATAGTGGGTGTTAGCCATTGGACGTTGGGTAGTCATGGACTTTTGATCCACCCTAATTCACGAGTTTGGTAATATGGAACTCCGATAGATTGTTGTGTGGTGCTTTGAAATCTTTCGAAGGTGAAGGCCCGAGTCAACACCTAGTGATCTAGTGCTTGGTCATAGCACAGGGCCATATGAAGGAAGGGGCTAATGAAAAAGGAGATAGCGCCTGAAAAATGACATTTTAGAAGTGCGTAGATAGAGGGCGCAGGTATCACAGGTCCTATGCCTAAAGGAGAAATAGGGGCCTATGTACAATTGTTTTGGGTTCAATCATGAGCACGAAGAGTCAATTTGACTCAAAAGATTGAAATATCCTTTGACCGGGAGGTGAGCAGACCCTGCTGAGGTGGGGGCATTGCATCGAAAGTGCTCAGGGCAGGAATAATCATGCACAGTGATCACAGTGGGAGCACAAGAAGATTCAGGAATCTGGGAAGAATTGTAGACTTATGGGATCAACAAGGAAAATTTTTACAGGGAGAAAGAAGTTGCTGCAATTTTTTTGGCAGCAAGTATGTTACGGCTTGTTGAGTCAACTAGAGGAAATAATGCTCGCATGTTTGCAAGTGTTGTTGGTGAGGTTGTTGCATAAGGAGGGAAGAAATAGAGAGCTAGAGTGTTGGTTATAAGTTTGATAAAAGAAGCATGAAAGCTTCTACTGCCATCAGACATTCAAGTAGTATAAAATTTATTAATGGAAGTCACGCAGGTATGAGTTTTTATTACTCTTTTTGCATAATTGCTAAAAGGAAATTTAGGTAAGAATTTCCTCAGCCGGAGTTATTTTATAAAATCACATGATTATATTATTGAGTGCATACCATTGGATGTGGTAAAAGCTAGAGGCCTGTATTAATTCAAAGCTTTTTAGCTTCTAAATGCACACACTGACATAGTAGAATGTCATGTTAATTTGGTTATGGGGTAATAACCAAAGAATTAAAAGGTAAGAACTTGTTATAGGAAGGAATGCCAGTAAGCTAGTCATGTATGAGACCAAGACATGGTTGGATATGGCAAGGTATAGATATGGAAAGGTTATGAGCCACACAGGTATTAAAATCTTCCTACCTTTAAATAAAACTTGGGCTGCAACCTTTTTGCTAACACTAATGAACACCACAGAATTATATTCTTGGTGTAGTGTTTGGGTCAAAAAGGAAGGCATCAAATTAATTGGGAAGACAATAGGAAGTGTGTGGAGAATGTGTCAACACATTGGCCGAATTCCAACTTATGGATGGTGAGATACATGACTGAGATAAAGAGCATTATGTAATTCAATACAAGGTGCACTAAATAAGAATGCATTGAGAATTGCACTCATGCATAGTAAGTGATAGAATTGTATACTAAATGCAATGGTTGAATATGTTTTGTAAGTACATGCATATATATTATTGCATAGAAATAATTGTTACTAATAGCTGAAATGTGGTTAACTCATGAAGTTGAGGACATTTCAGGGAGGTGTTAAACATTGCAACATGAAAGTTGCAAGTCAAGTAGTCACATGAGCATTGACTACAGGAAATATTCTTGTTCAGAAAAAGAAGTAATAAACTTACATATATTACTGTGAACATGCATATGCATAAAATGACGAGTCATTCTAGTTTATTAAATTGTTGGGTAATTGTGATTGAATTGCTAGGTGCAGGAAATTCTAAGATCACTGCATAATATTTTCTACATATTGCAATTGAATTATGATGTACAACAAATATTGACAATTTGTTGGTTGTATGTAAGATGAAGCATTATAGGAAAAATGGTATGCAATTTGGTGCCTGTGGAAAACCACAAGGATGGTTGCATTCATAATATGGCAACAACCAAGATGAATTATGAAATAGAATTTCATGTTTTGGGAAAAACGTTGAATTCCCTTTTGAACTAATTAGAGTTCCTAAATGAATTCTTTTATGTTTTCTCATGATAACTGCATGTGGGTGATGTAGATGAGATGATGTTGATTAATGTTAGAATGTTGACTAAAAAGAGTAGCTCGGGGAAGATGCTGATTGGAAATCTATGAGGGTAGTTGGAACTCCGGGAGCCACTGTGCTCTGAGACTTCCTGAGCCGGCCTGTTGTTGAAGCCCAAGGAAAGGGAGGTGTAGCAACCAATGGACTGTGTGATAGTGAAGATGTACACTCCTGGGGTGGGACAGGCATGTGGGGGAATGAGATACCGTTGGTTGGAGTGTTGGTGAGGTTTGGTACCTTGGTCTAGACCATGTTGACGTGGAAGGTCTTCTCAATCAAAAGATAAGTATCACTTCTCTATTTATTGTATGTTGTGTATCTTGTATATAGGTTATAATGTTATTAGAATTAACTGTATGTACATATATATACATTGCATATATGCTTGCACTCCCTGCATCCATGATTGTACATAATGTGTTTCATGTTTCATTGCTTAAGAAATATATATCTGATGTTAATCATGTAATCGATTGGAATGTAATTTAGGTGGAGCAAGAAGGCATCTTGAAGGTGCATATTGTGTGCATATTGGACCCGAAAGAGAAAACAACTCCGGAATCAAGCCATAGCGCTTGTAAAGGTCCAATGAACTGGCTATGATTCTGAGGACATGACATGGAAGCATGAAGATGTTATGCAGGCAAAATACCCACATCTTTTTGAAGATTTTCGAAATCTTGTTGATGTTGTGTAAAGAGTTGCACTGAGGACAGTGCAAAAATAAGGGGAGGGGATTGTAATATCCCCAAGGATGAGCCCCAGTTGTATTTATGAATTGTAAACATGTTTTGTAGGCTAGTGAGTCGAGTGTTGATAAGATTGTGGGGTTATGTGTTTATTAGGTTGGAGAGCCTAAGTGTTAAAGGCGAGGAGCCTATTTTTGTATATGTAAATATGGAGATCATTAATAAAGATTAAACATCGTTCCGTGTAGACTGACCATGAAGAAAGAGTGGTGGGGGACTAAGCTTCCACTAGATAGGGTAAGGGAGGGGGCTAAGTGTCTAGGCCTAGAGGCTAAGCTAGAGGGATTGCCTCTAAGGGAATAATATTTTATTATTATTATTTCCTAAAGGCTAAGGTGGACATGAATGATGTCGTCCTAAGTTCCTGGAAAGGGAACGAGTGTGAAGTGGAATGCATGCGGTTGCAAGAAGACAAGTGTCGACCTGGGCGCATGTAGTTATAGCTGAGAAAGCCATCATGTTAGGGGGTTTGCTTGCCATTATCAATCCATTATCTAACTGTGAACCAGGGGCATCCATCATGGATCTCTGGAACCAATCACCCATGAGTCAAATCCTTTTGGGGGTTCGCTTCTCGTTCAGTGTGACTCCCATCCTTGCATCTGGACGAGTTTTGAGATCCTTCACCTTTGCGTCTGCACTCTCACGAGGTTAGTCACCCTGAAACCAGTGAAAACCAAGGGATTGATCCGTGTTTCCTGTGAAGTCTGAGCACCCTATAATTGGTTGAGTCATGTGGTGTCATAACTGTTGGTTGTTGCGACCACACAGTTCCTTAACTGAGTGTGGATTATTGTCGTCGGTTGTTTCTTACTAAGCCTTGTTAATAGTTGTTATGTCTACTATATGATTGTTACCATTTTGGGTGTCCATACCCATTTTCCCTGTTGTTGTTGTTGTCACCCGTACTTAGCTGTAGCTGAGTCGAAGATTGGTTGAAGTGGAAGGTTGTTAGGCCTGTGACAAACTCTCCCAGGTGAGAGAGTTTGTTGAGAAGTGAGTTCTCCTGGAAGGGAGTCCCGTAGCAACTACAGTACTCTGAGACTTCTAGTCCAACCTGTTGTTGAAGCCCAAGGTAAGGGAGGTGTAATATCCGATGGACTTGTATTAGTGAAGGTGTACCCTCTTGGGGTGGAGCAGGTGTGTGGAGAATGAGGGTCTATGGGTTGTGGCCATAAGTGGCTCCTGAGATAAAATATACTTCATGTGTTTTGTGCAATTTCCCTATTGACCTTGCATAGTCTAGGAATCCCTTGCCCGGTGGAGCTTAGTCCCAGCTCGGGGGTGACCTACTGCTGAGCGTGATGAGCAGTGTGGTCTATGGTTGAGAGGTTCGTGGAAGGTCTGCACACAGTTGGTGGTCTTATAATAAAAGATAATTACCTCTTTTATATTCATTTACATGTTGTGTAATGGTATATATGTTGTAATTAATGAGTATTGCATGTGTATGTTGTATATGTTGCATGTGTAGGCTTATTGTTATTTCCACAATAATATGTTATATATATGTAGAATAGTAATTCTATGTTTATATGGATGTGTATGTTTTTTCGCAAGTATCTCTGTGTGGCATAGCCCAGTAGTTTAAGGCTGGAGCTATCACAGATTAGAGCTAAATGTACAAGATAAGGTATTTTGCAGGTAGCATTGCCCCGGCGGTGGAGTTGTAGGTCGGGGGATGTTACAATATGGTATCAAAGCTAAGTAAAGTGTGTGAGTAGTGGCATTTCCCAGCCTGTTGGTGGTTGGGGATGTTACAATTTGGTATCAGAGACATAGTTTCGACACTGATCCTGGATGGGCCATGTTAGTGGTTAACAAGACAAATATTTCAGAGTGAATTTTTGTCGAAAGGGACAAAATTTGAGGTTCAGAGTGTCCCTGGGTGAAAGAAGTGCATCGACAGAGTCTTTGACTCAAAAAGATCAGGAGAAATAGATTGATTTTTCTCGTGAAGAGACGTGAAGATTTGTTTTAAGGAGTGCACGGATCCGAAAGTCGACTAAGTGTTGAAGCAACCCTCTAAGGAAAAGGGGTTCGAGAAATGAAGCTCAGGAGGAGGAGAGACAATAGTCGTCAGATCTGTTGTTGGAAAGAGTCTGGACCATTATATTCATGTCCAGTAAAGCAAAGGAGAACGTTGAGGAGGAAATAGATCACAAGACGTCGGATCTGAGCGCAAAGGATTGATAATCGTCTGATCCAAGTTGACAGGTGGCGCAAGATCCACAACTCTGGAGCGATAGCACTTCAGAAGTTCTGTGATCGAGAAGAAAAGAGAAATAGTCGATGTAGATCCTGGTCATTGGTCGCCAGAAGGGTATGTGTCAATAGATCTGAGACTTCGGGGAAATTCACTTTAGAAGATTTCAAGTGTGGACTGAGTTTGAAACTCTTGAAGTCCCGAAGTGCCGAAGTCACTCAAAGTCATTGATCATGAAGAAGGACACACATCGGTAGATTGTGAACTCCGGGGGAAAGCGCTCTAGGAAAAAGTGAGTGTAGAGGAGTTGAAACTCTCGAAGTCAGAAGCTTCAAATCCTGAAGAGCCGAAGTGGTGAGTCATGATGACATCACATGGAAGTGACGTGGACCTTTACTATACCTGCCACGTCCACCCACCCAAAATGTTTACAGCTGTACTATGTGAGCCCTGAGGTTGAATAACATAGTTAAAGGTTGATGGGCCCACACTAGCGTTGATCACGATACATCCAGATCGACAACCAGGAGGAATTGCGGGGACCCAATTTTCATGGGAATTAATTTCTCAGGGCGGTCCCGCAATCCAAACCACAGTTTTCCTGGGGGGTTACGTGTCAGTGTCAGACGAATTGCGGGATGAAAGGCGGGTTACTCCAAACCGCGGATGCATGCCCCCGCAATTTGAAGGGTGTTAAGTGTTGTGTGAAATTGTGGGTCCCAGTGGACACGTGGCGCCAATTGTGAAGTCTGAAGACTTGACACTCCGGAAGATTGGTTCTTAAGGGAACGAAAGAAATAACTTTCAAAAGTTTCGTAATTCCGAGGTGACAAGACGTAATAATGTCACCAAAGGTGACATGGAAGTGTTTTGAAATTAATGGTTCGGGACATTGGGGGTGTGCGTATGTGAAATCCTCTGAAGTCTTGGAGCTCACATGCTAGAAGTTCCACAGTGGGTGTCAGCCATTGGACATTGGGTAGTCGTGAACTGTTGATCCACCCTACTTCGTGAATTCAATAATCTGGAACTCCAAGAGATTGTTGTATGGTTCTTTGAAATCTTCTGAAGCCAAATGCTTGAGTAAACACCTATTGATCTAACGCTTGGTCATAGCCCAGGGTCATATGAATCAAGGGGCTAATGAAAAAGGAGCTAGCGCCTGAAACTCAACATTTCAAAAGCAATGGAGAATTTTGAAAAGAAGGCCTTGGACTCCTTCCCCCTTAAACCATTAATATGGAAAATATTTGTTGATGACACTAATGTTCTCTGGCCCCACGGGAAAGAAGAATTGAAAATTTTCTTTCAACACCTAAACAACATATCCGAAGAAATAAAATTCACAATGGAGCTTGAAGAGAATGATAGCATCCCCTTTCTAGATGTTCTTATCAACAGGAGAAGCAATGGGGATCTAGGACATGTGGTTTATAGAAAAAATACCCAGACAAAGAACTATCTCCATGCCAACTCCCATCACCACCCCAACTAGAAACTAGGTGTCCTAAAAACTTTAGCCACAAGAGCCATAAGAATCTCTGATGAAGCCCACCTAGATAAAGAAACCAATCACCTTACCAAGACTTTTAAAAACATAGATTATAAACACAAATACATTAAGTATGCAATCAACAGAGCCTTAAAAAAAACCCATGATAATCCCAACGTCCTGAAAGACTAGAACCCTAATAGAGATGCCTACCTTCCTTACATCAAAGGAGTGACCGATAGGATTGCAAGAGTCCTCAACAAAAAATAGATTAAGACCTCCTTCAAACCACTTGAAACCATCAAACATAATATGAGATCCATCAAAGACAAACTTGACCCTCACAAAGGCAAAGGTATCTACAAAATAGAGTGCTCATGCGGAAAATGCTATATCGGTGAAACCGGTCGCTCCTTCCAGATCAGGATAAAAGATCATGGAGCTAACATTAAGAATGAACGCATCCACACCTCTGCCCTAGCTGAACACTCCCTTACAACTAAACACCATGTCTACCTAGAAGACACCAAAATCCTCGCCAAAGAAAATCACCTCTTTAAAAGTTGTATTAGAGAAGCTATTGAGATCCGAAAACACCCTGATAACCTAAACAGAGATAATGGGCTAGAATTAAGCGAAAATTGGCTCCCCTTGATTCATAAGAATAATAATAACTAGCACTATTTTAGAAAAACAATCTAATACTAAAAATAACCCTACCTAATTAATAAGCATACCCTAATAAATTACACTTATTAAAATTAACCTTCTTAACAAAACTATCAAATGAAAATTCATAAGTAAAAACATAAATTATAATCAACATAATTTAGGATTTAATACTAAATAATTAATCCTAATTAATAATCATACCCTAACAAATGAATGACACTTATTAAAATAAACATTCCTAATGAGACTATCCATTGTACCCTCATTGCAAAAACAATGAAAAATTATTTTCATCATAATCCAGATAAGCTTAATAAATTAACCCTAATAGACTTAAAACCTATAACATATTAAATGAAAAACATTGAATTAATAATAAGACTACCAAATGAACCCTCATTATTAAAACAATAAAATAATCATAATTTAGATAAGCTTAATAAAACTAACCCTAATAGACTCTTTAATGGACTTAATACCTAGAATCGATTAACATGGATAGTTAAATTAATTAAAAAACATTGAATTAATAATAAACCCTAAAAAAAATTAAATCAAGAATAAATTAAAAAAAAATTAAATAAACCTAGCCGACACCCTAGTTCCTTTCACATTTAGTATTTAATACCATCTCTTCTCTTCATTTTGAATCCAAGCTTCATGTCCTGAAGATGGATCCTGATTTGGATCCGAAACGTCTATGATCTATTGACAAAATTGTGGCTAATCCGATCACTTCTGAAAATCCCAACCACAGAAATCTCATTAATCAGCACAAATTTGGTTAACTCATGAAGTTGAGGACATTTCAGGGATGTGTTAAACATTGCAATAGGAAATTTGCAAGTCAAGTAATCACATGAGAATTGACTACAGTAAATTTTCTTGTTCAGAAAAAGAAGTAATGAACTTACAAATATTACTGTGAACATGCATATGCATAGAATGACGAGTCATTCTAGTTTATTAAATTGTTGGGTAATTGTGATTGAATTGCTAGGTGCAGGAAATTCTAAGATCACTACATAATATTTTGTACATATTACAATTGAATTATGATGTACAACAAATACTGGCAATTTGTTGGCTGTATGCAAGATGAAGCATTACAGGAAAAATGGTATGCAGTTTGGTGCCTGTGGAAAACCACAAGGATGGTTGCATTCATAATATGGCAATAGCCAAGATGAATTATGAAATAAAATTTCATGTTTTGGGGAAAAAGTTGAATTCCTTTTTGAACTAATTAGAGTTCCTTAATGAATTTTTTTATGTTTTATCATGATAACCGCATGTGGGTGATGCATATGAGATGATGTTGATTAAAGTTAGAATGTTGACTACAAAGAGTAGCTCGAGGAAGATGTTGAATGGAAATCTTTAAGGGTAGTTGGAACTCCGGGAACCACGGTGCTCTGAGACTTCCTAAGCTGGCATATTGTTGAAGCCCAAGGAAAGGGAGGTGTAGCAGTCGATGAACTGTGTGACAGTGAAGGTGTACCCTCCTGGGGTGGGATAGGAGTGTGGGGGAATGAGAGATCATTGGTTGGAGTGTTGTTGAGGTTTGGTACCTTGGTCTAGACCATGTTGATGTGGAAGGTCTTCTCAATCAAAAGATAAGTATCAATTCTCTATTTATTGTATGTTGTGGATCTTGTATACAGGTTAGAATGTTATTAGAATTGCATGTATATACATATATATACATTGCATATATACTTGCATTACCTCCATCAATGAATGTACATAATGTGTTTCATATTTCATTGCTTAAGAAATATATACCTGATGCTAATCATATAATCAATTGGAATGTGATTCATGTGGAGCAAGAAGGCGTCTTTCAGGTGCATCTTGTGCGCATATTGGACCTGAAAGAGAAAACAGCTCCTGAATTGAGCCATAGGGCTTGTAAAGGTCCAGTGGACCGGGTACGGTCTTGAGGATGCGACATGAAAGCATGAAGATGCTATGCCGGCAGAATACCCGCATATATTTTAAGATTTTGGAAATCTTTTTGATGTTGTTTAAAGAGTTGCACTCAGGACAATGCAAAAATAAGGGGAGGGGATTGTAATATCCCCAAGGATGAGCCCTAGTTTTATTTATGAATTGTAAACATGTTTTGTAGGCTGGTGAGCCGAGTGTTGATAATCTGGTGGGCTTATGTGTTTATTAGGTCGGGGAGCCTAAGTGTTAAAGGCCAGGAGCCTGTTTTTGTATATGTAATTATGCAGATCATTAATAAAGATTAAAAATCGTTGTGTGTAGACTGACCACAAAGAAAGAGTGACGGGGGACTAAGATTCCACTAGATAGGTTAAGGGAGGGGGCTAAGTGTCTAGGCCTAGAGGCTAAGCTAGAGAGCTTACCTCTAAGGGAATAATATATTTTTTTTATTATTTCCTAAAGGCTAAGGTGGACATGAACGATGTTGTCCTAAGTTCCTAGAAAGGGAACAAGTGTGAAGTGGAACGCATGCGACTGCAAGAAGACAAGTGATGACCTTGGTGCATGTAGTTATCGCTGGGAAAGCCAGCCTGTTAGGGGGTTCACTTGTCATTCTCGATCCATTGTCTAACCGTGAACCAGAGGCATCCATCACGGATCTCTGGAACCAATCACCCATGAGTCAAATCATTTTGGGGGTTCGCTTCCCATTTAGTGTGACTCCCATCCTTGTGTCTGGATGAGTTTTGAGATCCTTCACCTTTGCATCTGCACTCTCACGAGGTTAGTCACCCTGAAACTAGTGAAAACCGAGGGATTGATCTTTGTCTCTTGTGAAGTCTGAGCACCTTGTAATTGTTTGAGCCATGTGGTGTCATAACTGTTGGTTGTTGCGGCATTACAGTTCCTTGTTGAGTGTGGCTTGTTGTCATCGGTTGTTTCTTACTGAGCTTTGTTATGTCTAGTGTATGACTATTACCATTTTGGGCGTCCATACTCGTTTTCCCTGTTGTTGTTGCTGTCACCCATACCTGGTTGTAGCTGAGTCAAAGATTGGTTGAAGAGGCAAGTTGTCAGGCCTGTGAGAAACTCTCGCAGGCAAGAGAGTTTGTTGGAAAGTGAGTTCTCCTGGAAGGGAGTCCTGTAGCAACTACAATACTTTGAGACTTCTGGTCCAACCTGTTGTTGCAGCCCAAGGTAAGGGAGGTGTAATAGCTGATGGACTTGTATTAGTGAAGGCGTACCCTCCTGGGGTGGAGCAGGCATGTGGGGAATGAGGGTCTGTGGGTTGTGGGTGTAAGTGGCTCTTGGGATAAAATATATTTCCTGTGTTTTGGGCAACTTCCCTATTGACCTTGCCTAATCTAGGAGTCCCTTGCCCGGTGGAGCTTAGTCCCAGCTCAAGGGTGACCTACTACTGAGCGTGATGAGCAGTGTAGTCTATGGATGGGAGGTTCATGGAAGGTCTGCACGCAGTTGGTTGTCTTATAATAAAAGATAAGTACCTATTTTATATTCATTTACATGTTGTGTAATGGTACATATGTTGTAATTAATGAGTATTGCCTGTGTATGTTGTATATGTTGCATGTGTAGGATTATTGTTATTTCCACAATAATATGTTATATATATGTAGAATAGTCATTCTATGTTTATATGGATGTGTATGTTTTTCCGCAAGTATCTATGTGTGGCATAGCCCAGTAGTTTAAGGATGAAGCTATCACAAATGAGAGCTAAATGTACAAGATAAGGTATTCTGTGGGTAGCATTGCCCTAGCGGTGGAGTTGTAGGTCAGGGGATGTTACAACACATGTGTCTCTGCTCATCTATGATCCTAAATGGGCCCACATTGAAGCATTATCGTATACCCCCCTCATATTTCATGGTAAGGGCTTCAGACTAGAAGGCCATTTTTCAATGGTTAACTTGAAATTCATGTTCAATTAACTCTTAGTTAGTCACATGATTTTCCATTATTTTGATATAAGACATATTTTCTCTTGCTTCCTTCATTTCTAGGGCCTTGAAAAATGCCTTAATAGTTTTATCCCCCATGTTCGGCCAGTGTAGGTGGGCACAAATTTGGGAATCTCTGGCTCAAAGAATTTCATCTAATCTAATAAGATGATGGAGTTTGGTTTCCTGAGCTTACATATTTTCATCAAAAAGACTCAGTTGAAAAGCCTAAGAAATGGTCTCAAATTGTTCTCATAAGAACTTGTTTCAATTATGTCAGACTACATATATCTATCGACCATAGTATCTATGGAAAGACACCATCTCAAAGATAACATATTTCCATCACATAATTCACTTGTCTTCACCTCAAGGCCCAAGAAATAAATTCTAAATGTTTTTTGTGTAATCTATACAACTCTAGTTATATAGGTACAAAGCATTCAAGATAAATCACAGTTTGTCCATGCAATTATTTTTATTACCCCATGATATGTGAGCCAAATAAGTTAATGGCATGATAAAGTGGTTTTCCATATACATGGACAAACCTCCCACTCAAGGAGTCAAAGTTGAAAGTATTTTATTTAAAAATCATATATTTGTCTGGTCTTTAAAGAATATATCCTTAGACTTTTTGAAAACCATTCCAAGTAAACCACAACTTTGCATAGTCATGGTGCTACAACGTATTGGTTCATAAATTCCTAGTTAGGTATTTATGGATACATAGTATTCTTTCTCTCCATGTAGAATTTACATCTCTAGGGAACCTTCATTGTCTTCTTAGCTTTCTACCATTTTAAAATCTCCACAAATTAGTCATGGGGTATTTGGAAATTCACTAAGCATCCAACGTATAAATGATGATCTCTCAACTATGTCATTAGAGGCATGTATGTTGGACAACCTCGACAACTAACCATCTAAATTTAGGTGTAATCGAACTTGTCTTTGAGTAGGGTGGAAACTCCACCCCTACCATTAGTATGATTGGAGAAAAAATAAGCAACACCCAACCAAATAATTGATACAACCATACTTAATAGAAACCCAATAAGTTTGATGTATTACAAACAAAAAATATCCACTCCACCAATCAAATTCTTTATTTGAAATAATGCATGTCCCCTTCTAGGATCACTTAGACCTTGGACATTCTAGGATGCAGCTTTGATTAGGTGAAGGATCAGATCCTATCATTGAGGGGGGTAAATCAATGACACAATAATTATATCAATTTTTATTTTGTTAATGCAAACATAATTTTAACACAATATCTTATCGTGGAACCCAATTGGGAAAACCACCAACGTGTTTCTATTAACTGCAA
>JASDQU010753223.1:0-16895 GCA_032191745.1 Picea mariana | reverse complement strand
TGTAGTTGGAGAAAGATAGGAACATCCTAATTGCCTCTAATCTAGCCATGGGTGCAAAGGTTTTTTCATAGTCTACTCCTTCAACCTGAGCATACCCTTTACATACCAATCTGGATTTGTTCCTGATTACTTGCCCATTCTCATTCATTTTGTTTTTATACACCCATTTAGTTCCAATGACATTTTTGTTTTTTGGTCTTGGAACTAGTTCCCAAGTTTGATTTTTTTCAATTTGGTCCAATTCTTCACTCATAGATTTAACCCAATTCTCATCTTTACATGCATATTTGATTGAGCTGGGCTCAATATGTGACAACAATGCTATTTCTATTTGATGCAATAGTTTTCTTCTTGTGTGCACTCCATGATTCATATCTCCAATAATCAGTTCTTCAGGATGATTCTTTTGAGTCATTCTTGAGGGTGTATTTGTGTCTCTTTTTGGGAATTCCTCTCTTATCTCTTCTTGAATATCTTCTTCATCTTCACTCATATGCATATCATCATCCTCCCTTTATTTATTCTCTTCTACTTCTTCTACTTGTGTGCCAATTATCTCATCATCATCTTCATCTTCACTTTCAAGTATAGTCTCTTGATTTTTGATTCTTAACGTTTTTAGGTCATCCACCTTGTCATCTGCACTCTCAACAATCTTATGTGATCTAATATTGTAGCATCTGTATGCTTTCTTGTTAGAATCATATCCAATAAAAATACCTTCATCAAATCTAGCATCAAATTTTCCAATATTCTCATCAAGTCTTTTGATGTAGCATTTACTTCCAAAGACCTTGAAGTATTTTATCGATGGAGCTCTTCCAAACCATAGTTCATAAGGAGTCTTATCACTATTAACCCTGAGCTGACCTATATTCAATATGTATACTATTGTGCTTACAGCTTCCCTCCAATATCCATCAAACAATTTTGCTTCATTGAACATAGTCCTTGCAACCTCATGAACTGTTCTATTCTTTCTCTCAACAATCATGTTTTGCTGAGGTGTTCTGGCAACAGAGAATTGTCTTTTTATTCCATGGGTTTCATAAAAGAGATCAAACTCTTTTGAGGTGAACTCACCACCATTGTTTGATCTAGACATTTGATTTTTTGTCTCCTTTTCATTTTCAACAAGGGTTTTAAAGGCTTTGAATTTGTTGCGTTCTTTTGATTTTTCTTTGAAAAAACATATCCAACCCATTCTAGTAAAATCATCAATGAACAACATAAAGTAAGACTCTCCTTGCAAACTCTTGGTCCTTGTAGGTCCACATAGGTCAATGTGAACAAGCTCTAAAGGTTTTGAGGTTGTGTATTCTTTTTCTTTGAACCTTATTCTAGTTTTCTTCCCTAGTTGACAATGTCTACACATAATATTTGAGGGCTTTATGATATTTGGCAAGTTTCTTACTACACCAAGATTGTTGACTTTCACTAGATTGTCAAAGTTAATATGCCTCAACCTTCCATGCCATATCCAACTTTCATCTACTAGATTCATATGACATTCCTCATTCAGTTTTGCATCTAGTATATACACATTTTTGGGAGTTCTAGGAGCAGTACCAACCATTTTTCATGTGTCTTCTATCCTAATCTCACATTTTTGGGAATCAAATATGCAAAAGTGCCCCTGATCACAGGTTTGGCTGACACTTAATAGGTTAGGTTTCAGTTTTTCAATAAGCAACACATTCTTGGCTTTGTCTTTTCCCAAACTCACAGCGCCTTTCCCAAGTATGTTTCCTGAAGCATTGTCACCAAATGTAACTTTACCTTTTTGTTTCTTTAAGTTCAAAAACTTGTCTTTGTTTCCTGTCATATGTTTTGAGCACCCACTGTCAACATACCAAATATCTTCTTTATCTTGGGCTTTTAAGGCAATAAGACATTCCTTCTTTGGTGTTTTTTCTTTCCAATGCTTCTTTTGCTCTTTAATGAATCTTGGTTGTTCTAAGACTTCCATTAATTTGCAATTACTGGCCTTATGTCCATAGTTATGGCATCTGAATCATTCTAGGTTCACTTCTTATAGAGATGTGAAGGAGTTATAGTTTCTTCTTTTGACTTGATTTACTGCTTGGTTATATTTACGGTTATAGTTCTTAACCCTAAAAAATTTCTTTCTATATGCTCTACAATTCATAGCTTTGTGTCCAAAATTAGAGCATGCAAAGCAATAACCAAAGAAAATGCGAGGATATTTGTTTTGATAGAACTTATTTGGTATTGTCTTATCTTCCTTCTTGATCAATGGAAGCAGTCCTATGGAGTTCTGATCCTTTCTTGTCTTCTCTTCATTTTTCTTCTTGAATGTACTGAGGAGAGAATATGCATAAGATTTTGAGTTGACTTGGATCTTTTTTCTTGAGAATAACCTATTCCATTTTTATTACCCGAATCCCTTTTTGTGGTAATAATATTATCCAATATTTTAGAGCTATTCTCATATCTTGTTTGAATGAGTTTTGTATCCAGTTCTTTTCTTAGGTGAACTATTTCTGCCTCCATTCTTTCACAGGTTATTTGCTTTTCTTTAAGAGACTTTTCTATACTTTCTTCGATCCTGTTTGATTATAGGATTTGATTTTTAAGGTTGCTCATGAGTTTTTCCATCTCTTCTTCTTTCTGTTCATGGTTTTCCTTTTGTTCAACTACAAAACTTTTCATCTATCTATATCTGGGTTTGTATTTTCTTAATTCATCCAAGGCACTGAGAAGTTCTTCTTCCATATTAACTTATGCTTCATCTTTTGACTCTTTCTCACATTTAATGTATTCTATATCATTAGACTCTTCAATACCTAGAAAAAGAACTTCATCATCATCATTGTCACTAGACTCTGATGAACTGTTATTTTCTTCTTTTGAGTAAAAGTTCTTTTTCCCTTTGTAATTTTTTTCTTGTAGTTGGGTTTTTCCTTTTTCTTGTACTGTTTGATTTTGTTTTCTTCATCTTCAGGGTCATCCTTGGGATAGGGACACTTGGCTGCAAAATGGACAACCTTGCCACAATTAAAACATTTGAAAGGCAACTTGCCTTTGTACTTCCCCGATCCTTTTTGAAGTTTTTTAATGAAATTTTCTTCTTTCAGATCAGATTCTTCATCATGGCTGGATTGAAGTTTCTGCTTCTAATTCTTTGTTTTCTTCAGTACCTTGAAGGCTATCTCTCCTTGTGAGTGATTCTCATGACCTAATATTAACTCACAGGCTCTGAGGATTCTATACAATTCAGCCATGGTGAGTTTATCTAGATGTTCTTAGAATTATTTCAACTAAATCATTGTCTGATACTTCTACTCCTAATCCTATGATTGAATCAGTAATATTATCAACTCTTTTGAAGTACTCAGAGATATTTTTCTTATCTTTCATTTTTAGGATTTCATATTGTACTTTGAGAGTCTGGAGTTCGGCCCTCTTAACTTGGTATCTCCTACATATATAGTTTCCAATTTATCCCAGAGTTGTTTTACATTATTATAGTTTAGTACCTTAGCAAGAATTTTCTTACTCAATCCAGCTTGTAGTGTGTTTAAGGCTTTTGCATGTTCCCAAAACGTTTTCATGTCTTCTTCTTCTATGGGCGTGGCTTTTGGAACATCATATCCCTTTTCAACTAATGTCCATACTTCCAGTCCAATGGAAATTAGATAGCTTTTCATTCTAACACTCCAGAAGATATAGTTTTCACCATTAAATAAGGGGATTTTTTATGACATTTTCAACTGTTGATCCATTCTAATGTATATTCTTCTTCAAGTGATTTAAACCTTTTGTGAACAGACCTGCTCTAATACCAATTGAATGATTAGATCCTGTCACTGAGAGGGGGGGAGTGAATTAGTGACACAATAATTTTATCAATTTTCTTTTATTTATGCAAAAAAAAAATTGACAATAATTTATGGTGGAACCCAAATGGGAAAACCAAAAACACTTTTCTATTAACTGCAAAATTTGTTTTACATGTTACATAGAAGGAATATATTCTTCATTTTTTATCAACACCAACTGATCAGGATGCACCCACACCCTTGTTCACTAGCACCAACTAGTGGGAGGCAACAACTCCCTGTTTAATCAGCTACAACTGACAAGGAAGCACCAACTCCCTCTGCAAGCACCAACCTGCCCTTGCACCACCCAACCACCCTTATTTTTTGAATCTAGAAAAACTTTTGTATCAAGTCTTTACTGCATCTCTCTCTTCTTCTGTGATTAATATATCTTTCGATTCACAGTGCAAAGACACTTTCTTCTCATAACTCTTCCTCATTTATATAATCCTCAAAACAGTGTGAGTTTGAGATGTACTGTGTCCTTTTGTTTGAACCGTCACACATCTTCGTTTAACTAAACTATATAATTGTTTCATCGTTTCTACTATGAAGGATTTTCATAAATTGATCACATATGGATCAATTTCATCCTTTAAACTCGATCCCTAATCTCTACAAATATTGCAGAAAACGGAGTTCTGCTGAGGCGCTTCCTTCAAACCATTACATGTGACTGATAACACAAAACCATGAGCTTATCAACTTTAGCAACGTATTATGTTNGTATCAAGTCTTTACTGCATCTCTCTCTGTTTCTATTATTTATATATCTTATGATTCGGACTGCAAAGACACTTTCTTCTCACCACTCTTTCTCATTTATATATTCTTCAAAATGGCGTGAGTGTTATACACTATGTCCCTTTGTTTGTACCATCACACCTCTTCATTTAACTTAACCATAATCATTTTTTTATCATTTTCACCGTGAAGGATTTTCATAAATTGATCACAGTTATGGATCAATTTCATTATTTTAACTCGATCCTGAATCTCTATAATTATTTGTAGAAACTGAGTTCTGCAGAGGCGCTTCCTTCAAACCATTACATTTGACCGAGTGATACAAAACCATGGGCTTATCAACTTAGCGATGCATTATATTCTGCCTTTTTAATCTCTTATTCCATATGACCAATGGTGATGACCAGACACTAGGCCAAACAAGTGCTTGAGCACTTATCAAATCAACGGTCACGATTTAATCCCCTGATGAGATGGACGACAGTCAGGACTTCGAGACTTCGAGATTTCAACTTTTCAAATTTTCGAATCAGATTGGACGGTTTATTTCGCGGAACTAGATCAATGGTCATATGTGATCCTTACACTCATCCTTTCATTGCTTAATCCGATGGATAGGACTTAATTAGGCATTGATATGGACGGCCACCATTTACTTCGGCACTTTAGCTATTTTACTTACGCTATCCTTCCACTGTATTTTGATCAACGGTTGAGAATGCACTCGAAGTGATCTTCAGATCGAATGACTCATGTCCACTTTGGGACTCTGGCATTTAGGCCTTTGCTGGTGGTGAAAACTTCTGAATTAAAACTCCCGGAGTGACGTAAACTTGTTGACGTCACTTGGCGACACGGTACGAGCCAAGTGGAAACCACGTGTCACTCAGATTCGTGATTTACATGTACTTGATCTGTCGATTTCATCTTGACACTTGTCACTATCCAACTGTGCCACGTGTCCTTGATGACGTAGATCTCTCGATGTGACACATATTCATCTCCTTGATCTAATGGTCAAAATAGTATCTGAAGGGTATCTCGGATCGATGACTGAGAGTGACCTCAAAATTTCGACTTTCGGGACTTCGGGTATTTCAATATCTCGACTTCACAATTCTTCCGAAGTGAGATTCCTGAAGCATAACCTCCTCACATATTTAGACCCGAAGTGAATGATGTTTTTTTTATCAAGATATTAGATCGACGGCTCAATTTGTCTATGATGTTGCTTTGCCTTGGTTTAAATCCAATGATCCTCCATCATTGCTTATCCTATCCTTTCACTTAATTTGATCCAACGACTGATGAAATTTTAGATAATTAGGATCTTAGATATTTTATCTTATCCTATCCTTCCACTTAAAGTGATCCAACAGTTGAGTGGCCATCGACGATTGATGTGGATTGCGGAACCACAACTTGCGAGTGGTTTAATTTGTCACCAAAGCTCCACAATTTATCCCTGTCGTTGATCTGGTGATTGCGTATCCAAAAGTCACAACTTAATCCGACTTAATATGATTATTTGTTGGATCAACCACAGTCATCGATATTTGAGTTTATGAGATTTGACGATCTAGACCAATTGCGGGATTGGAACTAGAGAGTCGTTTAATTCTCATTTCGCTCTCCGCAATTCATCCATGTCGTTGATCTGGCGCATGCGTATCAACGGACTTGATTTGATCTGATCATTGACTATTCCTCCAATGATCCTTCTGAGTTTCATCGCGCCATCTCTTCTGATCTTTGATCTGATCATTGATTATTCCTCCAAAGATCCTTATGAGTTTCATCACACCATTTCTTCTGATCTTTGATCTTCATTCGCTAACCCTCCTCAGATTTTATCTCTATATATCGTCCAATTGTTTGACATCATTCATTATATGCTAATTGTTATATTGTTGATATCAATGACAATTCGTCATACCAACTTATCATCACATCAATGACATTGACTGTTGACATCAATGACAATACATCAATTACACTATGTCCAACGATCTCCCCCTTTGTCATTTATGGCAACATACCAATTTCATTTACAATATCCCCCTGTGATGATGCTTCCCTCCTCTGAAGTTATTCTCCCCCTTTGACATCAATGGCAAATGGTTGCTTCCCTTATGGTAAAGCTATGTTTTGACTAGAATCTGAACTCAAGTAACTCCTCCTGCAATCATACTTTTCCTGTCATACTGAATGAATCCTTTTGACTTTTATTGCTAACTCCCCCTGATTTGGTGCCAATTGATGCATTTTTTTTTTTTTGAGATATTTAGGTTGGAAGAAGGATTACTCCCAATTTTTTCCTAAGATATTCAAATACATCTCTGCTTAAGGGTTTTGTGAAAATATCTGCCACCTATTCTTTTGTTGGAACATATTCCAATTTAATGTTCTTATTTTCAGCCCGATCTCTTAGATAGTGGTATTTTATGGGAATGTGTTTTGATTTTGAGTGTTGAATAGGGTTCTTGGAGATACTTATCGTGCTTTTATTATCACAGTGGATAGTAGTAGGTTCTTCAAATACTATTTTGATGTCTTGTAAGGTTTTTTTCATCCACTCCACTTGTGTGAAACATTTTGCTACTGAAATATGCTCAGCTTCAGTTCTAGACAGAGAAATTGAGGATTGTTTCTTGCTTATCCAAGCTACCAATGATTCTCCCAAAAAGAATGCTCCTCCACTTGTACTTTTTTTGTCATCTACACTACCTACCCAATCTGCATCTAAATAGGCTTTTAAAGTGAATGAATCCTTGCTAGGGTACCACAAACCAAGATTTATGGTTCCTTTCAAATACCTGGAGATTCTTTTTACATCTTGAACATGGCTCTCTTTTGGTGCTACTTGGAATCTAGCCACCATCCAAATTGCTTGCTTGACATCAGGTTTGGAAACTGTTACATAGAGGAAAATCCCAATCATTGATCTATAGTGTTTTGGATCTACAGCTTTGGACTCATCATCCTTACTTAGCTTGCATCCAACTGTCATAGGTGTACTAGCAGGTTTGCAATCCTCTAACTGGAATCTCTTAAGCATATCTTTAACATACTTAGACTGATGTATAAAGACTCCTCTTATGGACTGTATTATTTGTAGTCTAAGAAATAATTTCAGTTCACCAAGCAAAGACATTTCAAATTCTTGTTGCATCCTCCTAGCAAATTCCTTGCTCATTTTTTCATCATCACTGCCAAATATGATATCATCAACATATACTTCCACAATAATCATGTTATTACCAACAATTTTACAATAAATATTGTTGTTTGTTGATCCTCTTTTGAGGCCTTGTTTTTGTAAATAAGAATCTATCCTTGCATACCATGCTCTGGGTGCTTTCTTTAGCCCATAGAGTGCTTTCTTTAATTTATAGACATAGTCTCCTTTGTTAGTTAATTTTAATCCTTCTCGTTGCTCAATATATACTTCCTCTTCTAAGTTTCCATTGAGAAATGCTGACTTGACATCCATTTGGTACAATTTAAATTTTTTGTAGCTGAAGAAAGCTAAGAACATCCTAATTTCCTCTAATCTGGCAACAGGTGCAAATGTTTCTTCATAATCTACTCCTTCAAACTGAGCATACCCTTTACATACTAATCTAGCTTTGTTCCTGATTACTTGCCCATTCTCATTCATTTTATTTTTATACACCCATTTAGTTCCAATGACATTTTTATTTTTTGGTCTTGGAACTAGTTCCCAAGTTTGATTTTTTTCAATTTGGTCCAATTCTTCATTCATAGCATTGACCCAATTATCATCTTTACATGCCTCTTTGATTGAGATGGACTCAATTTGTGACAAAAGTGTTATTTTTGTTTGATACAACAATTGTCTTCTTGTGTGCACTTCATCACTCTTATTTCCAATAATCAATTCTTCAGGATGATTCTTTTGAGTTATTCTTGAGGGTGTTTTTGTGTCTCTTCTTGGATATTCTTCTCTTATCTCGTCTTCTTGAATATCTTCTTCATCTTCACTAGTATCCATATCAGCCTCTTCCCTTTCTTCTTTATTCTCTTCTACTTCTTCTGCTTGTGTACCAACTGACTCATCATCATCTTCATCTTCACTGTCAAGTATAGTTTCTTGATTTTTTATCCTTATCATTTTTAGATCATCCGCCTTGACATCCGCACTCTCAACAATCTTGTGTAATATAAGATTGTAGCATCTGTATGCTTTCTTGTTAGAATCATATCCAAGAAAAATACCTTCATCATATCTGGCATCAAATTTTCCAAGATTCTCATCAAGCCTTTTGATGTAGCACTTACTTCCAAAGACCTTGAAGTATTTTACCAATGGAGCTCTTCCAAACCATAGTTCATAAGGAGTCTTATTACTATTTATCCTGAGCTAACCTCTATTCAATATGTATACTGATGTTCTTACAGCTTCCCTCCAATATCCATCAGACAATTTTGCATCATTGAGCATAGTCCTTGCAGCCTTTTGAACTATTCTATTCCTTCTCTCTACAATCCCATTTTGCCGAGGTGTTCTGGCAGCAGAGAATTGTCTCTTTATTCCATGGGTTTCACAAAAGAGATCAAACTCTTTTGAAGTGAACTCACCACCATTGACTGATCTAATAAATTTTATTTTTGCCTCCTTTTCATTTTCAACAAGGGTTTTAAAGGCTTTGAATTTGTTAAGTGCTTCTGATTTTTCTTTGAGAAAACATATCCATCCCATTCTAGTAAAATCATCAATGAACAACATAAAGTAGAACTCTCCTTGCAAACTCATGGTCCTTGTAGGTCCACAGAGGTCAGTGTGAACTACCTCTAAAGGTTTTGAGGTTGAGTATTCTTTTGCTTTGAACATTATTCTAGTTTTCTTCCCTAGTTGACAGTGTCTACACATAGTATTTGAGGGCTTTATGATTTTTGGCAAGTTTCTTACTACACCAAGATTGTTGAATTTCACTAGATTGTCAAAGTTAATATGCCCCAATCTTCTATGTCATAGCCAACTTTCATCTACTAGATTTATATGACATTCCTCATTCAATTTTGCATCTAGTATATATACATTTTTGGGAGTTCTAGGAGAAGTACCAACCAATTTTCTTGTGTCTTCTCTCCTAATCTCACATTTTTGGGAATCAAATATGAAAAAGTGCCCCTGATCACAGGTTTGGCTGACACTTAATAGGATAGGTTTTAGTTTTTCAACAAGAAACACATTCTTAGCTTTGTCTTTTCCCAAACTTACAATGCCTTTCCCAAGTATGTTACCTGAAGCATTGCCACCAAATGTAACTTTACCTTTTTGTTTCTTTAAGTTCAAAAACGTGTCCTTGTTTCCTGTCATATGTTTTTTAGCACCCATTGTCAACATACCAGAGATCTTCTTTATCTTGGGATTTTAAGGCAATAAGACATTCCTTCTTTGGTGTTTTTTCTTTCCAAAGCTTCTTTTGCTCTCTAATGAATCTTGGTTGTTCTGAGACTTCCATTAATCTACAATCACTGGCCTTATATCCATAGTTATGGCATCTGAATCATTCTAGGTCCACTTCTTTTAGAGGTGAAAAGGAGTTATAGTTTCTACTTTTAGCTTGATTCACTGCTTGGTTATATTTATGGTTATAGTTCTTAACCCTCAATTTTTTCCTTCTATATGCTTTACAATTCATAGCTTTGAGTCCGAAATTAGAGCATGCAAAGCAATAACCAAAAAATATGCGAGGATACCTGTTTTGATAGAACTTCTTTGGTATTGTCTTATCTTCCTTCTTGATGGGTGGAAGTGGTCCTGTAGAGTTTTGATCATTTCTTGTCTTCTCTTCATTTTTCTTCTTGAATGTACTGAGAGTATCTGCATAAGATTTTGAATTAACTTGGCTTTCTTCTTGAGAATAGCCTATTCCATTTTTATTACCTAAATCCTTTTGTGTGGTAATAATCTTATCTATTATTTTAGAGCTATTTTTATATTTTGTTTGAATGAGTTTTGCATCAAGTTCTTTCCTTAGGTGAACTATTTCTGCCTCCATTCTTTCACAAGTTATTTGTTTTTCTTTAAGAGATTTTTCCAGACTTTCTTCGATCCTATTTTCTTCTAGGATTTGGTTTTTCAGGTTGCTCATGAGTTTCTCCATCTCCTTTTCCTTTTGTTCATGTTTTTTCCTTTTTCTCAACTACAAAAATTTTCAGTTGTCTATATCTGGTATTGTATTTTCTTAATTCATCCAAGGCACTGAGAAGTTCTTCTTCCATATTAACTTATGCTTCATTTTCTGACTCTTTCTCATGTTTAATTTCTTATATCTCATTAGACTCTTCAATACTTAGAAAAAGGACTTCATCATCATCAGATTCATCACTGTCACTAGACTCTGATGAACTGTTGTTTTCTTCTTTTGAGTAGAAATTATTTTTCCCTTTGTAAATTTGTTTCTTGTAGTTGGGTTTTTCCTTCTTCTTGTATTGTTTAGTTTTTTTTTCTTCATCTTCAGGGTCCTCCTTGGGATAGGGACACTTGGATTCAAAATGGTTAACCTTGCCACAGTTAAAACATTTGAAAAGCAGCTTGCCTTTGTACTTCCCTGCTCCTTTCTGAAGTTTTCTAATAAAATTGGCTTCTTCCACATCAAATTATTCATGATGGTTGGATTGAGGTTTTTGCTTCTAACCTTTTGTTTTCTTGAGCACCTTGAAGGCTGCCTCTCCTTGTGGGAGGTTCTCATGACCTAATATTAGCTCATAGGCTGTGAGGATTCTATACAATTCATCCATGGTGAGTTTATCTAGATTTTCCCGATCTTCAAGAGCGGACACTTTAGGATTGTATAGAATAGGTAGTGTTCTTAGTGTTTTTTCAACTAGCTCATTGTCTGACACTTCTACTCCCAATCCTCTGATTACATTAACAATATTATCAACTCTTTCGAAGTTCTCTGAAATATTTTCTTCATCCTTCATTTTCAAACCTTCGTATTGTACTCTGAGAGTCTGGAGTTTGGCCCTCTTTACTTTGGAATCTCCTGCATATATGGTTTCCAATTTATCCCAGAGTTGTTTTGCATTATTACATTTTAGTACCTTAGCAAGGATTTTCTTACTCAATCCAGCTTATAGTGTGTTTAAAGCCTTTGCATGTTCCCAAAAAAAAATCTTGTATTTTGCTTTAATGGGAGTGGCTTTTGGAACATCATATCCCTTTTCCACTAATGTCCATACTTCCAGTACAATGGGCATTAGATAGCTTTTCATTCTAACACTCCAGAAGACATAGTCTTCACCATTAAATAAGGGGATTTTTTATGACATCTTCAATTGTTGATCCATTCTAATCTATATTCCTCTTCAATTGATTTAAACCTTTTGTGAAGGGACCTACTCCGATACCAATTGAAGGATCAGATCTTGTCACTAAGAGGGGGGGGTGAATCAGTGACACAATAATTATATCAATTTTTCTTTTGTTAATGCAAACATAATTTTAACACAATATCTTATCGTGGAACCCAATTGGGAAAACCACCAATGCTTTTCTATTAACTTCAAAATTTGTTTTACATGTTACATCAAAGGAAGATATTCTTCCTTTTCGATCAACACCAACTAATTAGGATGCACCCACACCCTTTCTTCACCAGCAGCAACCGGTAGGAGGCTTTGACCCCCTATTTAGTCAGCTACAACTGACAAGGAAGCACCAACTCCCTCTGCAGGCACCAACCTGCCCTTGCACCACCCAACCACCCTTATTTTCTGAATCTGGAAAAACTTTTGTATCAAGTCTTTACTACATCTCTCTATGTTTTTGTTATTTATATATCTTATGATTCAGACTGTAGAGACACTTTCTTCTCACCACTCTTTCTCGTTTATGTATTCTTCAAAACAGTGTGAGTGTTATACACTATGTCTCTTTGTTTGGACTATCGCACCTCTTCGTTTAACTTAACCATAATCATTGTTTTATCATTTTCACCGTGAAGGCTTTTCATAAATTGATCAAAGTTATGGATCAATTTCATCCTTTTAACTCAATCCCGAATCTTTGTAATTATTTGCAGAAACTGAGTTCTGTGGAGGTGCTTCCTTCAAACCATTACATGTAACCGAGTGATACAAAACCACGGGCTTATCAACTTAGCGACATATTATATTCTGCCTTTTTAATCTCTTATTACATATGACCAATGGCGATGACTAGACACTAGGCCAAACGAGTGCTTGAGCGCTTATCAAATCAACGGTCACGATTTAATCCCGTGATGAGATGGATGACAGTTGGGACTTCGTGATTTCAACTTTTCAAATTTTCGAATCAGATCGGACGGTTTATTTCACGGAACCAGATCAATGGTCATATTTGATCCTTAAACTCATCCTTTCATTGCTTAATCTGACAGTTAGGACCTAATCAGGCATTGAGATGGATGGCCATCATTTACTTCGGCACTTCGGCTATTTTACTTACGCTATCCTTCCACTGTATTTTGATCAACGGTTGAGAATGCACCCGAAGTGATCTTCAGATCAAACGACTCATGTCCACTTCAGGACTTCGGCATTTAGGCCTTTGCTGGTGGTGAAAACTCCCGAAGTAAAACTCTCGGATTGACGTAAACTTGCTGACATCACTTGATGACATGGTACGGGCCTAGTGGCAGCCACGTGTCACTCAGATTTGTGATTTACATGTACCTGGTCTGTCGATTTCATCTTGACACTTGTCACTATCTGACTGTGCCACATGTCCTTGCTGACGTGGACTGCTGATGTAGATATCTCGATGTGACACATATTCATCTCCTTGACCTAACGGTCAAAATAGTATCCGAAGGGTATCTCAGATCGACGGTTGAGAGTGACTTCGGAATTTCAGCTTTCGGGACTTCGGGTATTTCGATATCTCGACTTCACAATTCTTCTGAAGTGAATTCTCGAAGTGTAACCTCCTCACATCTTTAGACCCGAAGTGAATGATGTCCATTTGATCAAGATCTTAGATCGACGTCTCAATCTATCTGCGATGTTGCTTTGCCTTGGTTTAAATCCAACGGTCCTCCATCATTGCGTATCCTATCCTTCCACTTGATTTGATCCGACGACTAACGGAATTTCGGATAATCAGGATCTTAGATCTTTCTTCTTATCCTATCCTTCCACTTAAAGTGATCAAACGATTGAGTGACCATCGACGATCGATGTGGATTGTGGAACCACAACCTGCAAGTGGTTTAATTCATCACCAAAGCTCTGCAATTTATCCTTGACGTTGATCTGGTGCTTGTGTATCTGATGGTCATGACTTAATCCGACTTAATCTGATCGTTTTTTCGATCAACCACAGTCGTCAATATTTGAGTTTATAAGATTTGACGATCTAGACCAATTGCGAGATTGGAACTAGCGAGTCGTTTAATTCTCCTTTCGCTCTCCGCAATTCATCCCTGTCGTTGATCTAGTGCATGTGTATCAATGATCTTGATTTGATCTGATCGTTGACTATTCCTCCAACGATCTTTCTAAGTTTCATCGCGCCATCTCTTCTGAGCTTTGATCTGATCATTGACTATTCCTCCAACGATCCTTTTGAGTTTCATCACGCCACTTCTTCTAAGCTTTGATCTTCATTCACTAACCCTCCTGAGATTTTATCTCTGCATATCGTCCATCTGTTTGACATCAATCATTATATGTTAATTGTTATACTGTTGATATCAATGACAATTCGTCATACCAACTTATTATCACATCAATGACATCAACCGTTGACATCAATGACAATACATCAATTACACTATGTCCAACATTGGGAACCTACCATGTCTTATGTCTCTTCCTCATTATCCTTGAGACCTTTGAGGGCACTATAAGGGTTTAAAACTTCTATATCTTTTCCTAGGAAAAACTAGTTGTCCAAAGTAATATGCCTTGGCCTTTTTTTATGGCCATCCATTGAGTCATCCACCTACAATTTTAGTAGCAAACATGGGGTGTGGGCCCTTTGGTACCCTCCTCATTGAATAATAGGCATTATGACTTGGCACGACACTGGCTTGCCAACTAGAGGGGTCTAAAACCTACTGAAATTAGTTGTCATTAAATCCTTTTGCATTGGATCCTTCTAAGGCCTATTATTCTTGTTGCAACATGTGACTTGGGTTTATCCACCTTCAATAATACTAGTGGCATGAGACTTTGTTTGTTCTTGAAGAACTAGAGTGGTTGAAGCTAGCATGAAGTTAGACTAGGACATCAATGAATAATCACACATAATATACATAATATATTTCCTTATCATTTTATCACCTACACTTATGAGGGTAAATTCCTTTAAGTCCTTGGGTAGGTTAACTTTGAGACAACCCCTATGTTGATGCTAACTAGGATTAAAATAACATTTAAGATCATTACAAATAAAACCACAAATGGGGGTTGAGATTTGCTTTAGAAAATGTTGAAGATGCATTTCAAAGCCACAAAACTCCACCCAAACTAGGTAAGGTAATTGGGCTACTTGATCGACAAAAGTCCCCTAACTTCAAGGAGAGAAAAACATCAACCTATTTTCATAGACCCAAATGCTATGATGGATGACTTTAAAGAAATGTGCATTTTCAACAAACTAAAACAAAATGAATCCTTTAATAGTAGTAGGTACTACCCACAAAATAACCCAAAAGAGATTCATCTTGAAATGCATTACATACTTGATCATATTTAGATATAAAGATATTAATAGGGATTTCATTAGAGCAACCAAATTTAATAAGAAAACACTGGAATAAAAGATCATATGAAATTTTTAGATTATCACTCAAACCCTCAATCTGTGGATAGTTTTGGTCCAAAACTTTTATTTAAATTTGGTGAAACCCCAAAGTTTAAACTTTTTATAATATACCTTATTCATATAAAACAATTGTAAGATTTAAACAAGGGTTTAAATAATTTATGATTTTTACCAATTCACCTTACTCTTGATCACAATATCAATACAATTATTATTAAAACATAACATTTTTCAATTATGTTGTATATAATTATTTTAAAGAAAAATTTTTTTTTTGGTCTTTTTAAGTATAAATAACAAAAAAATAAAATGTAACCACAGCTCAGAATCAAACCAACTGACTGCCATTTATGTGTATATCTAGCAGTTGAATAAGTAACACAAATCTTAGTGACACAAAAATCTTACTAAGATAATAATCAAACCAACTGGCTGCCACTTATTAGTATATCCAGCAGTTGGATAAGTAACACAAAAATCTTACTAAGATAATACTTGGGTGGGTTCTTTAGGAATATACTTGATATCATCAGGGAATGCATCTATGACTCTTAAAAAAGATATGGACAGAGGTTTGAAGCAAGTAAGCATATATCCTTGGCCAACATTCCAAGGCATCGCTGGTAATAAAGAAAAGGAAAAAGTGGCCGTATCACGAACTTAAATACATTTTACAAATGTTCCATACAACCACAGAGATAAGTTCGCAGACAATCAGCCTAAATGAACTTGGATTTTTCACTTTGAATCCCTTTAGTGTCCCTCCATATCGACTATTAAATTGCTAAGGACTGGTTAAATTTAAAACTTGAAGGAATGTTGGGGAATTATATGCAAATTCAATCGTCCTTCACAGTAAATTTTTGCAGGGAACAAGCCAGATAGAAAAGGTCTCAGTCTGTAACGCTATAATATGCGTACAAGGTTGTGGTGGATTTTTTTTTTAATTTTATTATTCCTTCTTTCTTTATAGTAATAGTGAACGTCTCTTTTACTTTGGGAATATTGATTTGCCTCTGTCATGCAGTGTAAAGTTTGATAAGAATAGGACTTTCATGGGCGCTTTCACTGGGAGCTCCTATGGTGGTTTTCTTTAAAGACGCTTTTGTTCATGTAATATGAGATTAAATTACAGGGTAGAATAATGTGCCTATTTAATGTGGGATGCTCACCAAACAGGTCATAGGAGTCTGCGAGGATTTTTGGGTAGCAGAGAAAAGGCTGCAGCCTAGCACACTGCACTCCAGAATGGCCAGGAAAATTTGTTTATTTCTGCTCTACATCTCTTGTGCAGCAACTATTCTGCGTTGCACAGGTAATTATCTTTTTTTTTTGTTCCATCGTGATAGAAGTTTATGTTGGTTTATTTGTAGTAGTTGCGCCACTGCAACTGCTCTAGATTCATCTTCATAGCTATTCTTAGTTGTATTGTGTTTTTTTATGATTGGATTATTATAATCAGTATAGATCCATTTTAAACTTCAATGTAATTTTATAATAGATGTGCAGCAATTACT